>JANZLQ010000009.1:102923-125259 GCA_026212715.1 Elanus axillaris
TTTTTTTTTTTTTTTTTTTTTTTTCCCCTAAAGTCAAATTGAGGTGCTGTAGTTAAGCTTTAAGCTTCTAAGTATTTTTCTGAGGTTTCTGTGGTCAGGATGTTTTTTCTTGTTCTCACCTATAGGTCTTCTCGCAGTGAAAAATTAATGTATCTATAGTATTGCTAATAATTTCTGCTGTAAAGACATGCCCAGCTGTCTGTAGATGCTTTCATTTGTGGCAAAAGAATCAATTGCTTTTTGAAAGAAGGGGTTAATAGATTTGTATCTATCCAGAAGTATATTAGGAGGGAAGATTAAATTCTTGCCTCTTAAGTGGTAGAAGTAGAATGCTGTTATGTTGCATTTCAATTTTGCCTGGTAATTCATTGTTATTAAAGACTTAATGGGATGCTGCCAAAGCACAAGATAGTTGTTAGCATCCTTCTGAAGTCAGTTATGAAGCTTTACTAGTTCAAAACATGAGGAGAATGTCAATATGTATTCTTCTTGCCTATTTAATTTGTTTAACTAACCTTTTAATGCTCTAAAAGTAAACAGCAGTCATACTTTTGTAGCCTCTATGAGTTTGAGTCATGATTTTAAAATTTGAAAGTAATCAGTGTTAGTAAATATCCTTCTTGTTTCATTTTTAAAGTTCTAGGATAACAACATTGCCTGGGTTTTCAGTGCATTTTAAGTCCAGTCCATAGCTGGCTGGATGGTATGTGTCCTGTGCAACAAGGAACTCTTGCTTTGTCTTGTACCGTTCTGCAGGCACTTGGCACTAAACAAATTAACAATAGACCTTGCTGTACTAAGATAAGAGGCTAATTTTACAGGTACAGCATTTCATAAATCACATTATACTTGACAGTTCAGAACTGGAGAATTAATTAATATTTAGAAATCTAGTCAAATGGGAATAGATGCAGGCTTATTAGAAACAAATGTCACATTGCTGTTTGATACAAAGATTTCTAGGTCAGAATGATTGATGTTTGTGTGAATTTTCTTATATAAACATGACTAATTACTTTCCAAAGTCTACAGTTTTATCAGTTAGTGTATCCTATATAAGTGCTTATTTAACGTGTGAGTGTTCCTGAAGATACTGCACTCTATTTTTTTTTTTATTTACTTATTTTTAATGTTACTTGACTGATGCTGTGATAGTTCCATCAGTGGAAACATGCAAGTTTGCTGACATCTGGACTTGAATTTCAGTTCTTTTTGTTCTTTCACTGTGTAGATGAAGAAATCTGCTTGTAACCTCTGTGTGGTTGTACTTCAGATACTGGACTTGTACTGATTAAACAAGTAGGAACTTGATGGGTCTTACCGTCTTGAATTACATTAGCTTTATTCCGGTAAAATGAACTAGTTCAGTGTAAACCTGTGATATTTGGGGAATCCTAGATCTATGAAAGAATTTGATGTAGTTTTAAAATCGGTGTTACAAGTGAAGCCTGTTACTGATATAAGTGCATATTTCCATAAAATAGACAAAATGAAAACCACGTAAGCTTTTCTGGTCTTGAATACTAACTGTCTTTGGAAGTCTTTCATGGTGGTTTGCTCATCTAACCTGTTGTCTGTTACAGTATTCAATTTAGTCATCTGAACTTCTACTTAACTAATGAATATAATCTTTAATACCTCTTTAACTAATGAATTTCACATTGTTATCTAAATTCCAATTAGAATATCTATTAGGAGGGTTGGGTTTGTTCTTGTTCCTTGTTTCAGAAGTGGTGTTCACTGAGGCTTTTCTAAGCCTAAACTTTATTTACAAAACTTTACAGCATCAATACCTGCAGCCTTGTTAGTTTGGCTTTCGGATGATCATGAAAGAGTTGCAGTTTGGGGTAACAAGCACTGCAGTTCTTCTCCCAGCAGTCTGATACCTAATTTGAAGAATTAATGGACTTTGTAATATTTGAAAGGTTTTGCTATCTGAAGTTTGAGAAGTTGGAAAAATTAGATGTCAGAGAAGTGGAATATTAATGCCTTGGTGACAATCCATCGGTGTTTTTTAATGGTATGTGGACAATGTGGAAGACTGAACTGAAGGGATGCATGGGAGAGCTTTTGTTCTATGAGGAATTTTCTGCAGCAGAGAATGTACAAACTTTGAAGATGAAACTTCATCTACGTAGATTCTATGTTGTGTAGATTCTTATTGATTGAAAGAAAGGAATATGTCAAGGCCATTAATTTGATAGTGTGAACAAATAGACTCATTTCCTTTTTTGCATATTATTACATTATGTCACCTCAATGTTTCGTGAAATAGAGCAGCAGCAGATGTACTGGGTAGCCATCCTGTCTCAGAATGGGAGTCTTCCATTGGTTCTTCCATGATCTTGATTATGCTTAAATGGTATTCTGGATGTGGAAAATAATAGGTTGATAGACTATATTTGAAAACTGGCTTTAAAAAGGAATGCAGAAAATGCCAGGAGCGTTCGTTAGAGTGATAGAAAACTTTAATGTTTTGAAAAACCCACCCAAAACTGTAGCATTTCATCTGTGTATATGTACTGGCTGTAGAAATGAAGAAAACGTAGTGGTTAGTAACTGAAGGCTTAGTAATTTACTTTAAAACTCTATAGATTTAGAGAGGGCAGTTGTATTTATATACTAAATGAGATGCTGAGGTTTAATTACTTTCTAGGTCTTAAAAACCAGATGACTTAAGGTATGTCTAACACTTAGGTTCTTGATATTTATCTTCCCCTCCCTTCTTTTCCTCTATTTCTTTCTAGGTTTAACTATAGATCAACACATCATCTTGCATCCCATGGGTTTTATGAATTTTTAAATTGGTTTGATGAAAGAGCATGGTATCCACTGGGAAGAATAGTAGGTGGAACTGTAAGTATTGTGGTAATAACTTAAAGATGACTTTGCAGTAGGTTTTTTGAACTTTCAATACACATTTGACATTGATAAAAGAAGAATCTTAATAAAATATGCTTTTAATTGTC
Source organism: Elanus axillaris (assembly GCA_026212715.1). NCBI lineage: Eukaryota > Metazoa > Chordata > Aves > Accipitriformes > Accipitridae > Elanus > Elanus axillaris. The sequence continues at coordinate 105,893 of JANZLQ010000009.1, forward strand.
AAATTGCTGCAGAGGGAATAGCAAGATGTTTTTAATTTTTTGCTGCAGGAGCTAAGACGGTAAGTCAACATGCTTTAGTCTTTATCCCACAGCATACTGTGAACAAGAAATACAGAACTGAGTTTTACTTCCTTACACATGAAGTTCTAATTGTAATAAGTAGTGTAGTATGACTCCTGTAATTCTGATACATGAAATGAAAAAAAAATTTTAAAAAAGTTATGTGAATCTTTTAGAGCACAAGTTTTAATCCAATGGTATATGTTGAGTGGACTTCATCTGTGTACGGAAAATGTTAGGATTTTACTGGGAAAAGACCTTTTGAAATTAAATCAGTGAGGCACCTGTATGAAGCATCAAGAGTGGGTAAGATTGGTATCGATGCAAGTTGCGAGACAGGAAAGGTGTGTGAAACAGTATTATCAAATCAGAATACAAATATCATTCATTGGTAGAACAGATTTAGTAACACTGAGCCACAGGTTACTTAATGTGTGAAAGTGCATTAAACTTCTTAATTATAGTATATACTATTTAAATGCATTTACAAAGTTTTTTGTAACAATTAGATCACTATTTGTTGTAGTACCTTAGAGATACTTGAGATTGGTTTTATGTAACGTATATATGTGGGTTTTGCATACCTGTCTTATATGAAGTAAAACCCTTAGGAAATAGAATTGAAATGTTGATTTCATACATTATTTTGCAAGTCACTTGGTATATAATGTTTTAATAGTTTGTCTTGAAAACTGTGTCTCAAGGATATAGGCAGGGGAACATTCTTTTGTCTGTTAATTTAATTTAGTACAATGCCCTTCTTAGCTTTTGAAAGAAACTAAGGCAGGTGAAGTACATATTAACTTTTCTAATACATATTGATTTTTCTAATGTTGATAAATGTGGGAGAGTAGAATTCCTATTAAGAATATTTTGAAGTTCTCCGGTCTTGTATAGTGGGTTCAATAGATTTGTATAAGTCTATGCTACCTCTCCTGGAGGACATCTTAATTCAATTTTATAGGACTTTATTTTATTCCTTCATATCCAAAGATGTCTACAGATGTCTTGCAAATATATAATACTCAACTGACTGTCTGTCAGCTTTTCAGCTTAAAAAAATAATCTTGTTGATGCACACTTTCTTTTGCCATGGGTAACAAGAAGCGAAAGAATGGCATGGTATATTTTGAGGAAAATGGATAGGGCTGGGAAATGTTGCTGGGCTGCTTCTTGTTGTCTTAACAGTTTTGGGGTTTCGTTTTTTTCTTAAAGCTGTTGGCTGGCTTGAAATTCTCTTGCAAACTTTAGCTTCTGCTTCCATACCTTAATGACAAATTCTTTTCATGTGATAAATGTCAGGCAAGGTAGGATATTATCTGTATGCTGCTTATTAATTTACAAATGGATTATATGTAATTGTTAGCGTTTGGATAAAATTTAAAGAACTTTTGGTATTCAGCAGTGTCTTCAAAACATGGTTAAAGTAATATTAAAATAATTCCATTAGCTTTACCTGCTCAGTGTTCATATCAGCTTAAAAAAAAAAAGACTGTTTCATGCAAATCATATGCAAATAAACCTACCTAAACCTACCATGATCATTTTCTGCAATTAACCTAGTGGGTTGGTTTTTGTTTTGTTTTTCTTCCCCTCCATTTAGGTATACCCAGGACTGATGGTGACAGCAGGCCTTATACATTGGATTTTAAATATGCTTAACGTGACAGTCCACATAAGAGATGTATGTGTGTTCCTAGCACCAGTTTTTAGCGGCCTTACAGCTATTTCTACTTTCCTGCTCACCAGAGAACTGTGGAACCAGGGAGCAGGGCTTTTAGCTGCCTGTTTTATTGCCATAGTTCCAGGTTACATATCCCGATCAGTAGCAGGATCATTTGACAATGAAGGCATAGCTATTTTTGCACTGCAGTTCACATACTATTTATGGGTAAGTAATTGCTGAGTCTTCTGCTTTGGAAAGGTTTTTTTGTTTCCTCCTCCAACCAAATGACTGATTTTTCTTAGAATCCACTGAATTCTTATCTTCCTCTCATCTTTCTTCCCCTTGGCTCTTGATCAGGCAAGTACTGAGAAGTCACATGATATGTACAACTCCATAATCATGCTCTTTAGTTTGCTATGTAAAAGTACTGTTCAACTGAAGTATGTGTGTCCTGTAGTAGGAGTAGTAATAATAATGATGGTAAGTTTATAAATTTAAAGCAAACGGAAGGGTTGTTCTGTTTTTCAGGTTGGAGGTATTGGTATTATGTGAGCATCAAACGTTTAGCCTCCTTATTTAGATGATAAAAAGCAATAGACTCTGAATATAAAGTGCTTTGAATTGTCTTCTGGAGAAGCTTTCAACTGTCTGGAGGGTCTGGGCTTTGGCTCAAGCACCCAAATTAAATAGTCAAAGCTGTCCAGAGCCAGATACTAATACTGCTTGCATGCTTAAAAAAAATAGCCTGATGTCTTTTAATTAGCCTACTTGCTAGTGCAGCTTGTCTGTCACTCCTTAATCTCTATGTAGAATTGCATCTGTAAGGCAGTTTTGTATGAAGGAGTTTAGGCAAGCTGGAGTTTTTCTAGACTGTTGCATCTGTTTTGGAAATATCACAAATAGCATAACAATATTGTTAATGCAGCCTAGGCACTGTATGGTACTGTCCCTTGTGTGTTCCTTGAATGCATGTACTTTTCATTTTGAGTTTCTCCATGTATGTACATGGTCATTACAGCTTATCTCACTATTTTGTCAAGAGTTCCCCTTTTCATAAGCAGATGCATACTCACAAGTTTTTTAGCTTTAGAATATTTCAAACTTAGGATATTGTCGGTAGGAGTATAATGGAAGGGAATTCAGGTGTTTGAGTGGCTGGTGTTACTTAAATGCAGTTTTTTAAAATCTGGACTCAGACTAAACTGCAGCTGTAAAGGTGTACTGTGATAACAATAATAGAATCAACCTATGTTGTTACTTTATAACAACTGGGACAGCAGTTACCTGTTATTATGGAACTTGTATTTAACTAAACTGCATAGTGCAATAATGTTTGCATGAACTCTTGTAGAATTATGTGTGAATCAAATATATTTTGCAGATAACTTTCTAGTTTTAATGTTGGTTTCTCATTCCTATTTTCTGACACCACAATCACCCCCATCAGTTTTAGACAAAATCATACTACTGGGCCAGTTTATGGATCATGCTAAACCTTTAGTAGTATCTGGATGCTCTCAATAACCTTAAATGAGTTTTTCAAAATTATGGAATAGCTTTTATCTGTAATTGCAGAGTTGTGTCTGATGCCAGCCAAAGTGAGCCATGGATAGTCTACACTTAGAATTATGAAGTGGTCTAATGTCTCGGAGAAAGTAGCACAGAGGTGTTGCAACTACTTTTCTACCTCAGATCATGAAGCAGAGAGTTGCATTACATCCTGCCTCTGCTTTGACTAGATAGATAGATAAGCTAAGATAAGATAGATAAGCTGTTCTGTGTGTAAGTTAATTGAGCTTGTGGTTTGGTTTTATGAACATCAGTTCAGAAGCATACAAATATAACTTGGTATGTGCTAAAGAAGTTCTCTGGACAGTTGTTTTGGAATGAAATTTTGGAATATTGTCCAGTATTTCTTATTCATAAATACTTGGTTATTTTTTAAGGTGAAGTCTGTGAAAACCGGGTCGGTCTTTTGGACAATCTGCTGCTGTCTATCCTACTTTTACATGGTAAGCCTTTTACATATATATATAATAGCAAAACTATTTGAGTAGGGCTTACATAATCCATATGTCAATGAAGAACAGAAGAAGGAGATTTTAATCCATTGGAACCATGATATAGAATTGTTGCTTCATATTACAAATATATGAGTAAAAATCCATACTTTAAATTTCAAAATATTTGTTATTTAAATAAATGCAGTGAAAACAATTTTTGGAAAAACTCTTTAATTAAAATAACTTTTACTTATAAGTTGAAACTATGCTGTGAATAGGTACTGTGATTCAGTGGGATTTTTGTTTTGGTGCAGGTGAATTGAGGTGGAATTTTACTATTCATGTGTGTGTGTCATTATTACTAAAATGCAATAATAGTATTTAAAATTTATGGACAAAGTTACACTTATATGACTCTGAAAGCTATTTCTCTGGGTATAATTATGCCGTAAAGTAAAGCTTACCACCAGAACTGCTGAATGAATTCAATGTCATATTAAATGATCATAAAGTCCCTCTTCATTCTTGATCTATGAAAATGGAGGTGATTGCAGAGGTGTTCCTAGAGGGCTAACAGAGGGGAAAAACAGTAGTAAAACTGAGGAGATAAAACTAATAGCAAAATGGAGGGAATTGGTTTTCTCCTTCCCAATCTTCTGAAACCTTAGACTTGAAGAATTTTCCTGTATGAATCAGTCCCAAATCCTTTTTTCTCTTACCTGATAAACTTCTTTTTTTTTTTGTGGCTATATGAAAAATAAGTTAGCTCAAAATAGCCAGTGGTGGGACAGTCAGGCTAATTGCTTGGTGTCAGTTAAGACTGAGGTTTCATATATTGCTTTTCCACAGTCAGGTAACTAAGCTTGCAAGGAAAAGGAACTTATGAGCTGTTTTGTATGCCTTAATTTAAGGTACAAGGTTAATTCAGAGGTTATCTAGATGCTGCCTAGATTTCCTCTAGCTTTAATGTTCATTGGGTTTTCTGGGAGATTTTTGCTGTTAATATAGCAAATAATAGCCCTGTATATGTCGCCAAAGAGTATAGCTATCTCCTGTTAAGAGTACATATATTTCCTCCCCTATTTCTCCTCCTTTTGCCAAGTCATTAAATAACAGCCACTTCATACACAGCATTTCTGTTTATATAGCATTACAGTAAAGAGATCCTGTAGGTTTGGTACACACTTATGTGCAGTGCAAAATCAGACAAGTTTTTTAGTTGTTATATCTATTTACCATAGTCCTTTTTTTATATTGTGTGAATTTATTGGCAAGATCCTCTGAAAGTGCTCTTCATAAATACGCAGATAACAAATACAATACTTTTACAGTTTTACCGCTGAAAAATTGCGTAATAACAAGTTCTTCCCATCTTAGTCTGACTAGTGTGTTGGTCTGTGGGATTATACAGGAGAGAGGGAATGTGATCTAGTGTGAGTATGGTGACAGAACTTACGGAATCGGTGTCATCATCATGACCTTCAATCTGTGAATGTAAATTAATTTTTTTTCTTTTATTTTCCTTTCAAGTGCTGTCAGCTAGTGAAAGGTTAAGATTTGTCCATAGCTTAACCTCAGTGATTAGAAGACAGAATTTTATTGCTTACAGGGTGTACCAACTTTGTCCCTGGTGGTGGCTTTCCATATATCGTATTTCACTTTGGGAAAGAGTTTTGTTAAGATGCCCTTCTAGACATTTTGCTTAGGTAAATTTTTAGGACAAAACATAATTGTACTATTCATCATATAGAATTTATTTGTTTTTCTGTGATGGAATTTGTTATGTTTTCAGTGCAAGTTGAAAACTAAATCAAATCACAATTTTGGGGTAGTAAGAGTCAGTCCTTGCATGGGGAGTTTGGGGAACAGTTCCTTGAAAGAGGAGTGGATATTGCATGGACTGACAGAAATCTTTGTTTAACTGAATCTGCTTAAAATATATACCTAACTCACTGTGGTAGTTTGACTTGTAGCATTCCATAAGGAGAAGTGTTTTTTCCTTGCATTTGTATTTCCAGCATTTGTTTGACTTTGGCAACTTCTGCTTTGGGTAGCTTTTAATGACAAGGAGGTAAAATGAAACAAAGCTTTACAATGAAGCAATCCCTGTGAGAGCGATAGCCTGTTTCCATTCTTTTTGCCAATCTGTGAGGAAGCCTCAGTTTTGTTTGTAAAGTTCCAAAGTGCATCTTCAGTTCAGTACGATCTTCAGTGCTTAGATTTGATTTAATATTTTGATAATTAGAGATGCAGCTCTCTGGTCCGTACAAACTGTCTGCTGCCTGCTTTATTCAAACCTGTCCCTAAATATGACAGTGTCCTAATTGCACATTTCTTCTTATTCTGTTCTGTCTTACCTGACTTCATATAGTATTTCTCCCATGAAATAAACTTGCATCTGTACCCCATGATACTTTTTGCTAGGAATTTGACAATAGGATCATGATAATCTGAAATGAGTTTCTAGAAAACTTAGAAGATTTCTAGTCTACTTGTTTCACATTGTCTGAATCAGTTACCCCAAATTTTGAAATGGTGGGTTTTGTAGTATTAGTATCAAAAACCAGTAGTACTTGGCCTTGTCCTTATTTTAGAATCTGTTCTATCGAACATAGTCATTTGGGTTTCTTTTTGGATTCTAGGGCTTTAAAAATATCTACATGATTCTAAGCCCTAAAGTACAATTAAAGTGAAAAAACCACATTAGCTGCTGCATTCTAAAAATGAAGATCTAGGTTAGGCATGGTACATACGGGAGAAGTCTAGACTGTAATTTGACAAGAGGACATGTGTTAAAAATACAGATTGTCTAGTCAACATTAGCCATTCTAAATATGTTACAAATTTAGATAGCACATTGTAATGATAGCTCATTAAATCTTTATCCAAACCAGCAATCAGCGATACATTGATAACATTGTAGTGTTTCAGTGCTGTTACTACAGGTTTGCAATATCCATGGTATTGTACACCGTTCCACGGTGCTCAGCCCTGCTTCCCTGTGCATCTACCTTCCTTTTGTTTCTTTCCTTACACTGCAACCGGCATTGGCTGCTCCGCTCCAGCAGTTCTGCTCCTGGAGGAGTACCTTGCTCCCTTTCTCCTCTGGCTGGAGATACCATTCCCTGTCCCCAGCAAAAAGCGCAGAGCATGGTGCTAAGTTTGTATGCTAAAGGAAAATTTTGGATCCTACATGGGAGTCATACTGCTGCCTTGTGTGGCAGCCTTCACCATGGGAAAAAAAGCCCCATTCTCGCTTGCCAGCATGACCAGGTTAGTTTGGGAGAAGGAGGAGATGCAGGAAGGGTAGCCCTGAAAATCCACCAGGCCGTTTTCAGGTGTCTTGTGGGCGTTTTGTTGGTTTCTTTTCTTTTTTGATAATAAATACTGAGAAAGATTCTGGTAGTTTTGCTAGTAGTTCTGACTGCTTGTCTAGATGGGGGTTGTGTTTTCTTGTTAGACCATCAGGATGTATAAATCCAGCATTGACTATCCTAAAAATCTGCAGATATTTTCAGATCTAATTTTCTATTCTTTTTCTCATAGGTCTCTGCATGGGGTGGTTACGTTTTCATCATCAACCTTATTCCACTGCATGTGTTTGTTCTGTTGCTGATGCAGAGATACAGCAGGAGAGTCTACATTGGTAAGTTTTGTTCATTGAACAGTCATTCTTAAATGCTTAATCATGAGGTATGAAATGAATTATACTGATATGTTTTGTATTAAGTGGGAATTAAGTAATAGCATATCAGGTTGCATTTTATTAATTTGATCACTGATTATAGTCAGTTAATCACTACAACATGGAAATAAGGAGTTAAAACATACTCACACTTCCAAAATTTCATATATGTAGCTGCTAATTTATTTTCTCCTTTGTACTGCACTGAGAAGAAAAATTTGATAGCTTGATATTTATAGAATCCTTTTAATAGATTTTATATATATATTATGTGTGTGTCTGTAATAATGTTTCATATTTTTGTCTTTTTGTAGTATGTGAAACAACTGCTATTTTTAAAAGGTTGTGCAGCAGAAATTATGCAAACATATAATACATTGTGACATGAGAAAAGACATAGGGAATTTTAAGCAGCTGTGTATGTTTTATATAAATTAGACTAAAGCGTAGTGTAAGAGTCTGTCTGCTACATGTGAATCCTTAGGGTTTTTTTGGGTTAATGGGTCAGTTTTCCTTCCAGTTTCAGGAATGTATGAATAGTGATCTTAGGATACTAACCTTTTAATTGATTTGCCTGACATTTAAATACTCCGTAAACTGTTCCTGCAGAAACTTTACCAGTTAAATCAGTTGGCCATGGTGTAGGTGTATGAATGGAATAAGCAATTTGGGTATTCAAAGGTTTGCAAGTTAGCTAGAACACTTTTGACTCCCTAATGTGAAATCTTTACGATAGTTTGAGAACATAGTATGAGTTGAAGTGTAATATCACAGGATATTTCATCTTTGTAAACATATTTTTGTTACATATTTTAATAGTTTTATATTTGTATTTTTAATTATTTGAATGTCTTTTTTTTAGTGCCTGCTAGAGAAATTACTGGTTTTATATATATATATATATGAGCCTTTATATACTATAATAATTACTCAATTTAATCAAGTTCAGTGTTTTATTTTTGTTACCAGAACTATAAATATTGGTTTCATGCTTCTTTGTTAATCTATTTATATATTTAAGAAACAGAAATTCTTTAAAAAAAAAATCTTTAATTTTTAATGTTACTATTACTTAACTTTGTCATTAACTACTACTTCATAACTTAAGGGGGAAGTAATTTATCTTGTTTTGCTTTTAAAATTGTTTTATTGAATATTGTCGTTTTCCAATTTCTATGAGTTAGTCAAGAGAAAATTAAATCTACTAATTATAAAATCCTGAAGCAGTGTGGTAACCAGAAACAATAAAAATAAGTATTCTTGCTTTTTCAGCTTTCAATGAACTAGTGTTTGAACTCATCTGGGGAAAATAGTGCTGCAGGTTCATATGAATTAAAGGTTTTGGCAGACGTTTGTTTTGCAAATAGCTACGGTGTTTTGAGATGTTATTGCCCTTCAGCTGTGAGGGAGATGTACTTCAGCAGAGTTGTCAGAATGAAAATGTGATTGCTGCTTTCTGTTTCATTGCAACCACTGGCTTAATTTAAGCTTTCATGGGAAGTCTTACACGCAGATAAGTCTGTACGTCTCACATTAGTATATGATTTCCAGGTTTGTTAAACAGGGTGGTTTTGTAAACCAGGTAAGAATGCTCAAGCACTTCTGAGAGGAAATTGAAGTGTGCTTCACTTCCAAACTATTCAGATAGGGAGAAGAGTTTACAAAAACTCATTGAAATAGGGAGAATAAGATATTTTTGGAGTTTCTGTGATATGCAGTTGCTGGTGTGCCTGCAGCAGTCTCATAATTCTCAAAAAACTACCAACGTGCAGGTAAAACTTCTGTAAACTATTGTCAGCTGACAGTAGCTAGTAAAATCTGCATCCATTTTGCTATTACCAAGAATTGGGGGTGTGTGTGTGTTAATCTTTAGATCAGTTGCTGCATTTTATTTAAAACTAGCATGAGCCTAACTTTGTAACAGACAAATGTTTAATCTAACATAATAACATAAATGTAGAGGACAGTATTTGGCAGCACTAAGTTTTTAAAAATAGTGGTGGTTTCCTGGTATGTATTTTTCGTCTGGTGTTCATACACCAAAGAAAAAGTTAATGGGACGTGATCTGATATGCCTGGCAGCGTAACTCAGAATCATTTAATGAGTAAAAATCCAGGATATGAACTTTTTGCCAATTTTAAAATATTTTATGACTTGCAGGCGGATGAGTTTGTCAGCCAGATAGCTTCTGACCCACTTGGCAACAATGGTGGTCACGCTACCTGCATTTGAAAGCTTAAGCTATGCTTTTTTGGTTTTTGGCCTTTCATTCAGATCTTATTAGCTTAATAACTAAGAACATGTGCTTACAATTCCAGTGGTTTAGCAGCAGTTGTATAGGTAAATAACCTCTTTACTCAGATACAGGAACCATTGATACTGTTTTCGATTACTGTACTTGTAGTTTCTCTTGTTTATCATGTATAAAAAATAAATGGGTTTACATTTGGAAAGGGTCCAATATAGGTATGCCATGCTTGGACACTTAAGAGACTTAGTAATTTTCACTTCAATTTGATTTTTTTCTGTACCATTTTTTAAAGTCCTGTATACTTTTCAGAATAATTAATAACAAAACACTTCAGGATCTTCCCGGATTTAAAACTTCATTTCAGTAATTTCTTGATCTATGTTTTGGATTTTATCATTTGAATAGTGAGCAGGCATATATTTATACCAACTACTTCAGTATTCTAAAACTTCAGATGATGAGTGTTTATTTCTGGTGATTATAATCCTCTAATTGAAAGTATGTGGCCAAGATTTTGATTGTACCCTCTGGATAAGTTTTTCAGTAGGTTCTTCCTGTGGTTGTGCAGTGTACAGCAACTAAAATTGTTTGCAAAACAAGTTTATCCACAATAGGTCAGAATGTTTGGTTTTGTTTTTTGGGTTTTTTTTCTTGACTTAATCAAAGTTATAACCATGAGAGTAGGTTGCAGAAATCAAAAATAACTTCTTGTTTTTGCAAAGAATGTGCAAACAGTAGACTGTAAAGGCACATGGGAAGTTTGCGATGATATAGCACCTGGATGTATATAAGTTCCTAGAAAAATTGTGCCGCTGTGTAAATTGCCAAATTTTTTTCAATCTGGGGCAGACATAAGTGATTGCTGTTTGGAAGAAGCAGGAGTAAGGGATGCGGGGTGGGGAGGGAATGGAAGTGGGCATGGAAGGTGTAACAGTTGCAGGGCTAGGCTTAAAAATGATGATTTACAACGGTTAACAAATGTGAAACGTGGTGATTTATGCCAATCATTGAACTTCCACAGGATGGCAGTGTTGTAACACTTTCATGGTACAGTAAATGATTTATGCTATAGTGAGTTCTTCAAAAATTGAGCTTCCTTCTCCAAAAACGTATTTCAGTGACATAAGAGGACATAGATCAGTAGGTAGGCCAAGTGGTGCAATACAGATGCTTGAAATAATACGCCAGAGAAGACAGCAAGTGGTTGGAAGTATCATCACAGTTACTTCCATGACTTTTGGAAAGCAGACAGTAGTACCCTGGGAGCAGAACCCCCCAGTGAGACCACACAGGTGCCAAGGAAACAATACCACTGGTAAATGGTGCACTCCCCAAACTTGCTCTCATGGAGGTTAGCAAGGGATTGTATGAGAACGGGGATCTCTTCGTAAGATTGAGGCTCTAATGAAGAGATTGGCTTATGATTTGTAGGAGTGTTTAAAAATCTGGGAGGTGGATTATTGCCGTTTGCCACTGAACGAACAAAACTTCATTTGGCCTTTATTTGGCTGGTTACTTTAAATGTAATCTCACCCACGGCTCTTCAGAGTTGGTACCTCTCTCTTCCCCTCCCCTCTTCTTCACCCTGGAATACTGAGGACCAAAATATTGTCAAAATAAAGTAAATGGATCTTGGTGCATACATAATATTCATTCATGTTATTAATACTAATATTAATGATGTTCTTGGCCTCTAATTTCTGGGCAGTTATGAGTCCCTATGGTTGATATAGAGCCATGAATACATATGCTTAATATTAATTTTTAATTCTATTGCTTTTCAGTTTCTTGGCCTGCCTCTGCTCTTGTACGCTTGTTCATTTTTTAACACCTCTTTGGATTTCCTAAATAGGTAGTGGACTCTTAAGTGGTTTGCTTCTTTGAGGTCTGGTCCCTTCAATTTATCTTCATATAGAAAGCTTCTTTTGTCACTTGCTGCCTGAGAGCTCTTCCCCCATCCATGACCTGAGAAAACAAGAGGGGATGAGAAAACTATTTCCAAGCTAGAACATCTTGGGTACATAGTTTGTTTCCCTAGGAGGAGAAAAAACAGTCCAGTTAGGAACAACAATACTTCGCTAACTTCCTCTAAAATTGGATGCAGAAGGCAGGTTATTCTGCTTAAAGGAGGAGTCATTAGGGTGGCTGAAATGCTTGGAATGATATGGTTCTGTTTCAGTGTCACTGAAGTTGAGGGGAGGACGGGCTTTATTGTGGAACCAGTGCTTTTAGAAACGTGTGTGTGTGTGTGTTCATTTTCTTCCCATCTTTCTCTTCCTCCCCTCTCCCTCTTTTTTCCCCTAGCATATAGCACTTTCTACATTGTGGGGTTAATATTATCGATGCAGATACCTTTTGTGGGATTTCAGCCAATTAGAACAAGTGAACACATGGCAGCTGCAGGTAAGAAAATTAAATGTCTGCTTCTAAACAGCCTGCTTAGCACAAGAAAACCTCAAACTCTTGCGGCTTTGTTTCCTTGCATTAGAAAGAACACGTAATAACAAACCAAACTGTTAAAGAAAAAGGTGTGTCTGTAGGGAAGTTTTCTTTCCAATTGACACATTATCCTCCTTTGTGTGAGCTAATGGAGGTAAAATGCCTCCATAACACTGCATCAGTTATGCATTCTGACAAGCACTTATTTTACACATTGATAATCTCCACTGTTCTGCAATATAATGTTGCCTTCAAGCATTGTACAATTGAAACATTCCTTATTGGTAAACGTAGTTTTTACCGAGCAATTTGGTTTTAAAGTTGATAGTTTTCTGTAATTTTTCAAAGTCGCTTGAATACAAATGACTTAAATTACTAATCAGGAGGCTGATTTTTAAATAACTGATTTCAATTTTGTTTGATTCTTTTTATTTCTTTAAGTTGATTTTTCAGTAGTTGTTAACAGTCAGACATGTTGATTTCTTGACAGCAATAACCTCTACTAAGACTGATAGGTTTATGTTTAACTGCATACACTGTTTGTGTGACATAGTTTAGTTTGTTAGATTGCTCAGATTTTTTATTATGTGTAGTGACTTATCAAAATGTATTTGGGACAGCAATTGGAATATCATTAACATTTACTAGAAAAATACTTTTTAAAATGGAGGGTTTTTTTCAGCAATCTGAATATAATGGAAAGAGTAAAGATTTATAAAACCATATTTTGCATCTGAAGTATTTTAAATTTATTTGCTGAATAGTTTGTGTCTTTCTCTAGGAGTTCAGAACTAGTGAATTTCAATATTGTGCACCATACATTTGAGCTCTATTTTCTTCTTCTGCCAGCTACCAGTGAATTTGCACTTTTGAACGGACTAATCATTGGATCGTGTCCAAGTTCTGGTTTTATGTTGAACTCTGAACAGCCTTTTTGAGGGTGTGGGGTGCTTAGCCAGTGAATTCTGGTGTTGCAAAACTAGCTTTGTATGGTTTTTTTCTCTTTCATTAAATCCTGTGGTTTTAGTAACTTAATTTCCATATATTTCTATATTAGCCTTGTTTGTGTGTTGCCTGGGGTCTGTGTCTTAATTTTTCACCAGACCTAGGTATGCTAACCTGTGTTTTTTCCGTTATCAAAACAATCTAGTTTTCAGGTGATTCTCTCCCTTACCCCAGTTTAAGTCAGGAGCAAAGAGGCAGTAGGTGTTGGAGCTCTTGATAAAATAAGCAAAGAATGTTTTGGACAGTATTTTCTCTCATTGCAAGTTTCTGTCACTGCAAGAAAGCATCATCCCTGTTAAGTATTAAAGGCTATTTGTCAGTAAGTGATTATATACTAGTTGTTAGGTGTAAGGGTGTACCTTACGTTTATTTTCCTAATTCAAATATAGCCAAAGTATGCCAATGGCTTTATCAGTCGTTACTGCTTCTGAGTATTTAAACAAAAACTTTTCTCTTTCTTAGGTGTTTTTGCACTGCTGCAGGCATATGCGTTTCTGCAATATCTGAGGGACAGATTAACAAAGCAAGAATTTCAGACATTGTTCTTCTTGGGTGTCTCACTAGCTGCTGGTATTGTATTCCTGAGTGTCATCTATTTGACATACACAGGTAAATAAACGTGAAACTAGTTTGCCTTTGGAGCAGGTAAACCAGATGATCAGCACTTGATTTAGTCTAAAGCAGTTGTTGGCAATGCCACAGCAAACCAGTGCCCATGTGCTGGAATTCACTGTGCTTTCTGGGCTGCAGAAAAAAAACCCACTTTATAGCATCATTCCAATATTTCAGGTTTATCCACATAATGATGTAAGAAGTCAGACTGAGTGAGGAGCGTAACTATAGCCAAAGCATGTTAGGAGAATACATACAGCTGATCCATTCTGACTAGCGTTGATAGGTCAAGCTCAGATTGCTTACTTTCTGAAATACTTGAATCTGATTTCTTTATGACTGGAATTAATCTGAAGTTCTACTTTACTTCTGTGGTTCAGTTTCCAGTCTTCAAGGCAGTTCTACCCAATCTCACAAGAACAAGCTTGTCTGCTTGGTTGCTATCCCCCGATGTCTCACTGCCATCTTCTCATTCCATGATATACTTCCTTGGTGATTTAATACCCTGCTTCCTTCCCCTGATGAAGAAAAAGCAGTCCTGTTTTCCTAACTAAATGTATGTTACCCATGCAAAAATTGACTTCTGCTTGGTTTAAATTCCATGATCTTAATATTACACCTCAAATACAATTCTGTTTTATCAGAGCTTTATTTGGGGAAAAAACCACTTTCCTGAGACATAACTGTTTTTATTTTAACTGACTTCTTGTACTTCTTTTTAACAATGTTTCTGGCATAAATATTTTGGTCTCAATTGTTTAACATTTTGGAGTGTTTAATAATAGCAGTTTTATTTTTGTTAATTATGATACCATTATTCCAAAAAAATACTTAGCATCTCTATTTGAAAGTTTTCTAAAACATGATGGTTTATGATTTGCTTTTCAGCATGTATAAGCAGGTCCTCCTAATACTTAGCAAAAAACTTCAGACTGCCATATCAAAACAAAACTTGGCTTCTAATCTCAGTGTGCAGCAAAATATGTCTTCTGTTACAGTTCTTAGGAAGTGTTGATTTAAAGTTCTGAAGTTCACTGATCAGTATCACTGCTTCACCAGATGGAACGAACCTTGTTCCCTCAGCTTCTGGTATGCTGTGCGATCTGGGCTCCTGACCATCTCACAGCACTCTGATCCCTCTCTATTTTCTTAATAATCCTCATGCAGATGGGTGCCCACATCTGGACCCTGTATCCCAGGTGCAGCATCTGGAAGAAGGGGTTTGTGGTTCTGGACTGAAGTCCTGCCTGCCATAAGGCAGTCAGCAGCTCTTTTCAATTTAGCATGGTTCAGTGTTTTGGCCTCTGGGATACTTTTGCTTTTTACCAGCCACCAGCTGGACCCCCAGTCCACTAAGTACTACTTTGAGCTTGTCAGGACAGCCAATACTCAACGCATCAAACTGTCTGTTTGTCCAGCCCTTTCTTCTTGAGCTTATAAATGAGAAATGAGGAAAATGGTTCAAAGCATTTAATAGTGTATTTCAGGAGGCTGTGCTCCATGATCTTTTCAGGGACTCGGGTTACTGGCCTTGTAGTTTCCTGCATATTCCTTCTTGCCTTTCCTAGAGATGTAGCATTAGCCAATTTCCAGGCACCAGGGGCCTCCCTTACCACCTTGATGAAGAGGGTGGGTAGTTACCATATTGGCCAACTCTTTCAGCACCCTCAGGTGAATGCCATCTGATCTCATGTTTTGGATACATCCAGAGAACACCATAACCAGTAGTTCCCCATCTGCTGGCAGCTCCTTCTCCTTGTGCGTGCAGTGGTTTGGGAGCAAGCTTTGCTTCCGAAGACTGAAGGAAAAAATGTGTCCTGTCCTAGAACATTAACCACAATATTTAAATGTCTAAACTAGGTAGTAAACTAAAACCTTCAGTCAGATTACACTAATTTTAAATACCAGATAAAGGGATGACTTGCTGTCTCATGCATGAAGACTTGAGTAATAAAAGGATTTAACTTTCTCTTATTTCAGCTTGTCTGCATCTGTCTTCAGAGAGAGCTGAAACAGTTGCAAGGAAAGTGGAAATAAAATTTAGGAAGAATCTTACTAATAAATTATAATAAAAATTTCTCTCATCTGATAGTGATACTGTTTCTTTTTATCTTGTGATGTTCAAGTATCTAAAGGCTTTGTTTAGAAAAAAATAATATATAAAGCTGATCAGCATGTCTTGTAGCAGCTTTTATATTCCATGCTACATGTAGATCCATCAGTAGAGAAACAATAGGAAACCAGTGTTTCCTTCAGTGTTAGTGTTTTGGCTGTAGATCGCTCCCAGTTTCCTCTTCAGGCATTTCAGAAAAATTAAATACTTTCTCATCAATTATGTTTTCTTTTTCTTATACTTCTTTACAGAGTATAGGTTGCTAGCTGTCATATTCTTTGAGAAATATTTTATTTTTTATTGCATTGCTTTGACTTTTGGAGGTGTGCATGTTTTTATAGTCAGTGAGTACGATGTGATCCTGTAAGTGTGTTCTTCTAAAACTAGCTTCATGGTTGGTAGACTTTATAGCCTGCCTAATGCAGTAGGTCTGGTTCACATATATTAGAAGTTCAATGAAATTTCTTTGGGTTTGTGCTGTAACTTGAGGGAGTAGAAAAATTATTGCCTTTAAATATCTAGGCAGCAAAAGTTTCCCCCCCCCTTCTCTTTTTCAGGTTATATTGCTCCTTGGAGTGGCAGATTTTATTCATTGTGGGACACTGGGTAAGTAAGGATAAAGGATATGAGGATTTAGTTATCAATAGCATTCTACGGAAAACTTAAATCTTTTGCTCTCCTCAATCTCAAATCTATTTAGTATTTCAGTCAACGATAATATAGTGGGTTTTAATCAGTTATGTAAAGAGAGCATCTGTAGTAACTGTTTCATGATATTTGCAACCATTTCACTAATTTGTCTATTAAATTTCTTGCTTCTTTGGAAGTCTTTGAATATGTAATGGTATGTTTTTCTGTATGGAACTGTAGTGCTTCTCAGCATAAAATAACCAAAAGCTGTACCAACACTTGAGGACACATTTAAAAATTACTAAGAGCCTTAACTTAGACTATTTTCATTGTGCAACATTGCACGAAGTAACAAAGATGTTGCATATACGATCTTGCATGTTGCCTGTTTATTATGCTCATGCATCTGTTTTGTGTATACAGATGTCTACTCTGAACAATTCTGGTTTATTTGTGTGTGTTTTCACAGGTAAAAATCCGTGTTAGTTAATCTTTTGTTTTAGTTAACCTTTAAAAATCCAGCGTTGGATTCTTTAGCCAGCCAGGAGAATAGGAATAAAACAAGATATTTTTCTCAGATAAATGCATTTAAGGTGAAATTGAATTGGTAGAGTTTCTTTAAGATTAAAAGCAGGGATAGGAGAACTTCAAATTTTTGCAGTTCAGGTTTTTTATGTGCCAAAGTCCAACTCATACAGGATTCTGTACCAACTCTGTAATAAATGTGGTAGATGTAAGAAGCCTCAGATTTGTCTGAAGACCGTACAGATGTTGTTTTTTGCCTATAGATGAAGTGGTATATATATATATATACACAAAGCATTATTTGAGGGCTTGTCTACATTAGAAAATCATATTGTGTTAAAAGGCACAATCCAGTCTTTAATGAGAACTAGATCTCAGTGAAGAAAAGGACATACGTTTGATACCTTACCATTTGGTGATATAGCACCCCAGATTAGGTCCATATGTATAGCTGTCTTTAATATAGAACACAGTTTTGTCCTTGTCTGCACTGAGTGTTTGACATGTTGTTTAGCTGACATATATTTCCAAGTGTAGACAAGGCCTGACTTTCTCAGCATCTGAAAGAACATGGGGACACCAGTGACAGGTCTGGTATTTAATACTGTAACTTTCTGTACTAAGAAAATGAAGGTATTCTGTGTAGAGGAGAGTTTTTTAAATAGTGCTGAAAACCTAGGAGACTTACTGGTATGGATGATTATCTCTTCAAAATGTAATGGTGGGGCTTCCGTAACTGTGTGTTTTCATTTTGGTGAATATGGCTTCATATCTAGCCATAATAAAACAAAACATCCATAATTTTCATTGCTTCAATTAGTATGGCAATAATCCTTTATATTGGTGTTTTAAGTAACTCTATACACCAAATACTTCCTAAATACAGTAAGACCTGGGGACTGTTTGGGTACAGAAGTATCATCAGATTTCTGCTGAATAGAGCACTTGCCATTTTAAATTTAAATGCTTCCTTTGAAATGAATTTCAGTATTCTTAATGTTTACAAGTTTTAATAATTTTATCTTTTCAAAATAATTTGAACTGAATTTTTTTTAAAAAAGGTATGCGAAAATTCACATCCCGATCATTGCCTCTGTGTCTGAGCATCAGCCTACAACATGGGTTTCCTTCTTTTTTGATCTGCATATTCTCGTGTGTACTTTCCCAGCAGGGCTGTGGTTCTGTATCAAAAACATCAATGATGAAAGAGTCTTTGGTAAGAGAAAATATTTAAAAATTGTTTTGAAAAACCTTGCCTTCAACTTGGTTCTATTTTGGTTTTGTTTGCTCAAAGCTGGTATATGGCTTGTTCTAAAAAAGGTTTAAAAGCAGTGTGTTTAAAGATGATTATTAAAAGTTGCCTGCACCCAGCAGTATTTAAAACCATTTATAAAAATGCAGAGATAGGTGAAATGGTGATGGAGTGTCATCCCAAGAGGTGGTGTCAAAACATTTGTCAGTATGGTTCTGTTCTGCAGCTGGAGTTGCATGCTCTGCCACGTGCTGATCTTGCAAACCACACACTGGGGTACAGTCCCACAGTACAGTTCAGCCAGAGGAACAGCTCAGAAGGTCCCTACCCTACGCAGTCTGCAAGGCAACCGACCCTTCCCTGGGTGTCTGGCAGTCATCCCATCACAGATGATGATTTAAAATGCCTTTTCTTTCCAGATTTTCTGCTATTTGGTGAACTGAATCACTTGCTGTGGAACAAATGCTAGATAAGACACAAGCCTAAGCGGAGGTGTGGGGTCTGCCTGTGTCAGTGACAACAAATTGTTTATTTGTACAAAGCTGTACTGTGAAAGCAGACTTCTGAGACTATGAATGAGGCTTGTAGGGATGTAATATGAAGTTGTAGCCCATATGGAGCAGTGAAGTTCACTCGGGTCTTGGGCTTTTACAAGGATAGGAAGCTCCAGACTAATACAGCTGCCTCTTGGGATTACCTAAGCTATGTAGGCAGTGAGAACCTTCAGTGTGTTAAATCCAGTGACTCTGGGGTATTCTGTGCTCTGTGGCTCACAATGAGTCCTTGTCCAGTGCTGGGCAATTTGCTTGCAGCCTCCTACTGCTGCATCATCCATTTAAGTTGGTTTAGAGGCCAATGAGTGAGAATGGAGAGCCATGCTACTTCACTTCAGAGTAGAAAATATTTATGTAATGTAATCTGATAAATCAGTGTCCCTTCATGATTTCCATGGCAAACCTTTCATAGAAGTGTATTGTTAAACTGCAACAGACAAGGAATAAACACTATTACTTAAACAATAGATGTTCCTAACCAGCGTATACAGGATTGTTTTGGGGTTTTGTTCCTTCTAAGAAAAGTTTTCTGAATATTCCTTGCTATTCTGAAAATCTTGTTTTGTTTTTT
>JANZLQ010000009.1:125277-135668 GCA_026212715.1 Elanus axillaris
GGGGGGAGAAGCAGGGGGGTGTGTTGGGGAGTGGAGATAATACTGTTCAGGATAACTTGCTTCACAATAGGGCTCACAATATCATATAATTTGTACGGAATTATAATGTAGACAAGCCCCCAATTTGTCCACGCATATCTCTAACTTAAATTAAAATTTGATGTTTACATGAAATTCTAACACTTCCTTTCGCTTTTTTCAGTTTTGGTAACTTGTTTAGTCTGGGGCTGTTTGACCTTTTTAATCAAATGAAGCTACCTATTATTCCAGTAGTATTTTTGGTGTGCGATACTAGATTTCACTAATAATGTATCTTCTGACACATTATTAATGAATATGAAAATGGGGTTGTGTTATTGTTAACAGTTGTCAAGATGAACTTCAGGAAGGGTTTGAGGCTTAAAAGGGATAAACGTTAATTGAACTGTATCTCTGCAAATTAAAAAGCAATGAAATGCAACGCATACTCAAGTCTTTATACACACAGATGCTCAACTCACTTCCAGAAGTAGTTTTATGGAGAGCATATATGTGTGCTGTCAAGAGCGAGTGTTATTTTCTAAATGTCATCGGTAGATTTGTTTCTTTGCAGTTGCTCTGTATGCAATCAGCGCCGTTTACTTTGCTGGTGTGATGGTTCGGCTGATGCTCACTTTGACTCCAGTGGTCTGTATGCTGTCTGCAATTGCTTTCTCCAATGTCTTTGAGCGTTATTTGGGTGATGATATGAAGAGGGAAAATCCACCAATAGAGGACAGCAGTGATGAGGATGACAAAAGGAACCCTGGCAACCTGTATGATAAGGTGAGTAGAGGGAGCAAAAGATTCAAGTCAGAAAACAGCTTACTTTTACTATTTCATTTTTTTGGTCAGAATATTTTTAATGCCACTAGAGGTCTGAATCCCTAGCACTTAAATTTAGACAAGTATTTATGTTCTCCAGTAAGGTGTAATTGATGTCCTGAAAAAAAAAATATCGGTGTCTGTAAAAGTGGTTCCTTCTGGCTTGATCGGTGATGAGCCTTTAACCTAAAGAAGTGTACAGTGTTGACCCAGCTTTTTGTAGAAGCGATGGTGGGAGGCAGCTGCTCGCTCTTCTTAACTAGTTACAGCAGTTCTGTGTTGCTGAATGTTTCCCTCTTGTATTTCCTCTAAGACACGGTGAAATTTAAGAATAATATATTTTATGAAAAAGTATTTCTATTCATGAACTTTGCATACTCTCTTCATCGTGAAGAAAATGCTGTTAGGTACTAATTTTTTTTATCTCTTAGGCTTTGTTATACTGACCCTGACAATGCATGAGCCTTGGGTGTCCCCCTTTTCCTCACAGTAAATATCTGTGCCTTTCTTTTTTCTACCCTGCCTTATACAAGGGCATCATCATACTGAGCCAAACCAAGGAAGTCACCATTCACCCTCATGTAATAGCCTTTTTCAGAAGAAGAAAACTTTCAAGGAATCATTTATTTTTTACAAGTTGCTGGATTGTCAAAACATTCTTGTGCATACTTAGTTAATTTACGCCGCACTTGGTCTAGCTTTATAGTATCCTGTAGCATTTATAGGGTGCATGTGGTGAAGAAAAAGGCATGGGTGTTCCATTGTCAAGGGTGATAAAAGTTGCCATAACAGATATATTTGTGTTTGTTTAGGCAGGCAAAGTGAGAAAACATGTATCTGAACAGGAAAAAACAGAAGAAGGACTGGGTCCCAATATCAAAAACATTGTTACTATGCTGATGCTGATGTTGCTGATGATGTTTGCTGTTCACTGTACCTGGGTAACTAGCAATGCATACTCCAGCCCCAGCGTTGTTCTTGCTTCCTATAACCATGATGGGTAAGTAAGGTCTACAGGCCTTAAAATAATTAAAGGGCAAAAGCCTTTCTACTTCCTTTGCACTAGCAATTTCCTTTACTTTCTTTTAATTACTTCTTATTATATTAAGGCAGAATTGTCACCTGAATAAAAAATCCTTAATACGCTTAATTTTCAAAAAGATACAACATTTTCTGAAATAGTTAATGTAAATACATAACAATAATCCTATCCAAAGCCAATAATGGTGATGGTTAAAAAAAAGAAAGCTTTTGAGTCAATTGGGAAAACTTGTTTATGAATAGATATTCGACTGGAAATGCGTTTAGTCACATCATCAAAAGCACTTCAGCTTCTGGCTGTTCAGCTGTCAGTGGGTTCAAATTTATGACTGCTGGTGACTGAAATCCCTCAAAGGGAGCTGAAAGCATAAGAAAACTGTTATTTGTGAGCCCAGATTTATCATGGTGCAGTTAATTTCTTGCTAGTATTTGTTCCAGTGTGAACAAAATGAACTCTGTTTTCCAGGACTCGGAATATTCTAGATGACTTCAGAGAAGCCTACTACTGGCTGAGACAAAACACAGATGAGCACGCCAGAGTGATGTCATGGTGGGATTATGGTTATCAGATAGCAGGAATGGCTAACCGGACAACCTTGGTTGATAACAATACTTGGAACAACAGCCACATAGCCCTGGTAAGGGTGGCAGTTTCCTATGGAGCAGAAACACCAAAATGTTTACATTGCAGTCAAGTATGAAATTGTAAATGTTTGTTGGTAGTATGATACTAAGGAAGAATTCCATAGAGCGGGAAACACAGAGGTGGAAGGAACATATTCTTTGCATTTATTAGAACGCAAACATAAAGAGTTTTGGGGCTGGAAGGGATCAATTTTGCTTTTGGAGTTTCTGATTTGTTTACTTGGAGCTTCCAAAACCTCACTTGCACTTCAGTTTCTCTTCTTTGTGGGAGGATAGACAAAATCTAATGTAACCGTTCCCCTTGTGATTAGTGCTGTGACAGCCTACCTGGTACCACTACTTTCCCGGCACTATACAAATAGGGATCATGTCAGTTCAGCAGTGTGCTGACTGGATTTTTGAATGGCACGTGAACACTGACCACATGAAACAAGCTCTCAGGCATCATGGAAATTACAGAAAGCTTATGAATAGCAGTGGAAATGTTGCAGATTTGATGTGATTCTGTCTTCTCAAATTTGCCAGTAGACAAAACATCTGTACATTTAGTTCTTTCCAGTTCTGAAGAGTAAGTTTAAACCTTGTGTGTGCTTAAAAGCAGGGTGTTAGCATTGCCTGTGGTTACAGGGGCACCGCTTTGGGCAATTTAAAACATTTTTCAGAAACAAATGAATGTTCTATATTGTACTTGGGTTGCAGTCTTTCTAGGTGCTGTATAATGAGTACTCATCACTCAGTGATGACATCAGTCATCACTCAGCAGCTGTTTCTTCCCAGAAGACCTATGTCATGCTACACGGGCAGAATGGGGGAAGGGCTCGAGGAGTGTATTAGGATAGTTTCTTGCCTTCTGTCAGTAGCTAGTACAGCAGTTGGACCAGATCTGCAGACAAGCAGTGTTCAAGATCAACAGATTAATCAAGCTGCGCTTTGAGCCTACAAAGTCCTGAAAAACTGTGTGGTGGGGAGGGAGGGATCACATGTACGCGCTTTTGTCAGGGGTGGGGAACTGTACTGTTGGTGCTAATATCAGTCAACAAGCCTTCCCCTGTACTCTAAGGCACTTTTCTCTTCTTTTGGTTGTTGACCTGACAGTGTTAGTGTGTTTTCATGGACATTCAATGTGCCTCCCTCTTCTACAAGAGGTAGAAGTGCAGATATTGCATCTAAACCAACAGATCCCTGCAGGACAAGGTGCATCCTGTGAATAGAGAGACTGTGGAAGTAATCTGTATTGCACAAGCACAGTAACCATACAAATTACAGCGATTAGCAATTATGTTTTTTAATAAAGAATTCTCTGTAGCATGACTGCTGGTGCTGTCAGGTTACATTTCAGAATGGAAATACTCCATAAAGGGGGGGAACCAAGCAATAAATGTGTGTTGTGGCAAATACCTCAACTCGTGCTCTAAATGAGGCATGCCCCGGAGACATGTCCAAATGACTTCCTCCTGCACAGAAATGGAAATCTGCCAAATAACTTTACATCAATTAGGATAATGGCCACAAAGCTGAGGTTCTCTGTCTCTTTGACAGATTGCAGCCTAAGCTTAGCGTTTTCAAATTACATTCATAACTGAGTCCTATCAGTTTGGATGCAGTATTATTTATATTGTAGTTACTCCCTTTTACTACAGCGATGCATTATTATGCCTTAAATACAAGAGCTTCAATAGCAAACAAAACTACTGAACTGAATGCCAGTTACTGACCTAAGTGAATTCTTTAAGTGTGGGAAGTGACCAGTATGGAGGAGGTTCTGGATACAGCTTTAAAGAGTTTTTCAAGGCCAAAACTATATTACACTTTTAACTCAAGGATGTCTCTATTCTCACATTTTTTCTGCATAAATTTACTGGGAATTCAATGCTGAGGGTGCCTGTATGCTACTGAATACAATGCAGCATGGCTGTGAAGGACATATTCTTTGGTCTGTGAAGGACAGAGCTCAAAGAAAAAAAAACCCAAGCAATTACTAACATTTCAAATAATTTATTCACTTTGGGCTGTGTCTAAAGCTTTGAAGATAATTTGTAATTAGGTATTTTCTGCAACACTAAGTTTTTGGCAATATGGCCGTGACGTGAAAAATCTGTAGGTGCCACAAAAGGAAAACCCTTATTCCTACATTTTATACTCAAAATACTTGATTTCAACAGGCAACACTCTTTACAGAGGAGAAAATATTTCAGTTTAGATTGGGCTTTTGAGGTTCTAAATATTCACATGGGTTTTATTGATCTGCGGATCTGTTCAATAGGCAGCTATGCAGGTAATTAAGGTATTTTTGCTATGATACAGGTGGGAAAGGCAATGTCATCAAATGAGTCGGCAGCATACGAGATCATGAGAAGCCTGGATGTGGATTATGTTTTGATTATTTTTGGTGGTGTGATTGGCTACTCTGGTGATGATATTAATAAGTTCTTGTGGATGGTGAGAATAGCAGAGGGGGAACATCCCAAAGATATTCGGGTAAGTGGAAACATACGCAGGAAAACTGCAACAGCTGAATACTGTATTTCTGGATGTTGATCTCTTTCCTTTTTTTTAACCTTTATTTATGTTGTTGCTTTTCTGGTAATGCTTATTACAGTGGAGGGAAATCTCTGCTGCTTACTGCAATTTTATTTGAAAACCATGTTATGGGTTGTTTTCCTAGAACAGTAGGAGTGCAGAGGCCTGTAGCCCAGTTTCTTTCAATATTTTTGGTTTTGAAAGGTCAGTAACCTCAAAAGCTTTTCACTTTTTTTGCATGATAATAAAAGTGTAGGATATCTTTTGTAATTCTTGTGTGTCTCACTGTGCACCATCACACTTAAAAGTAGGAGTGTTCAGACTGTTTAAATAGTTGGCATTACAAATTTCTTCAAACTGTTATAGTAGGAGACAAATTAAAGTGTTAATATTGACATGTAGAGTTTTAAGTTATTCAGACATCTCAGAGATTGCAGAAGTTTGTAGTAATTATTTTCTTAAGTCTAACAAAACCTTCTAGATATTGAGCACAGGCTTAAGGGAGTAGCCCATGTGTGTAGTTTCATCTTGTACTGGAGGTCAAAATGGCAGAAATTTTTTTTAAACACTGTGCACAGATGAAGTTTATGGTAACATTGCAGATGTTGTATATTAACAACACAGTGCTTTTCACCTTTCTGAAGAATAATTTTTGAGAGATGCCCAACTAACTTCTACATTTTGAGATCAGTTTTCCAGTAACTGCTGACTGTGAAGTAACAAAACTTGTACCAGCACAATAATATGTATTTAGGAAGATTGGTTGGGGTCTGGGTTACAAGCAGGTAGTTGGTAACTATTTTACCTTTAACGAGCACCATCATTTTCTGTTATAAGACTAGCTGAAATCAGCTTTTAAACTGTAAAAGTCAGCTTATATTCTTTGTGAAGTTGTTTCTGTGGAGAAGAGAATGAGAAATTAACTTAAATAGGGGTTTAGTTTATACTGACTCTTTGTATCTTCTTTTTAAAGGAAAGTGATTACTTTACCCCTCAGGGAGAGTTCCGGGTAGACAAGGCAGGTTCTCCAACTTTGCTGAACTGCCTCATGTATAAAATGTCCTATTACAGATTTGGAGAGATGCAGGTTAGTGCCACAACTTCTACTGAATCTTAATTGAAATGTGAGAAAACAAATGTTATTTTGATGTATCTTCCATCTTTTAGACCGAGTGTTGCTTGTAGTAGCAGAATTGGAGGTAAGAGTCAGCTTTACAAATTACAACACATCTAGGCGTGGCCTACTGTATATAACTCTTAGAAAAAAGCACTTCTGCTGCTAACCTACGCTTGTATTTGGCTTTCTGCTGTCCTTTACATTGTCCCAGATGAGCATCTTAATTCCACTGTGCAGTGTGCTTGCTAAAGCATTAACTGTTATGTTGTGGAGAGCTTTAGATTTGTTTTTTGTAATACCAACACAGAAGTGGGACTGTTAATTAACTTATTTAGTATCTGTCAGAAACTACCTGATTTCTAACCAGGCCACATCAGTGTATTAAACAACACTACACTTATAAATAAGGGCATAATTCTCAGAGAGAGATGTCACTCCTCTTTGGGATCATCAAGCGCATGCATGTAGCTACATCTGCCTTGTTTGCTTTTTTTCTTTCCTGTTTCCCCCACCCTGGCCAAAGGCCCTTCGTTCTGATGCATTAGCACAAGAATGCTTCATTCAGCTAAAACTGAGGCCAGTGGATCTTACTTGTACAAGGGGGGGGTCAAATTTAACTGATAAACATGAACTATTTCTGACTTGTATGGAAAACCATGAAAGTGCAAATTACTGCACTGTAAAAGAGAAAGCACAAGAGAGCAGCTATGCTGAAAAGCCACCACAGGCTGCTGCACCTCAGGCTTTCACTTGCGTAGTCTCATCTCTGAACGCAGACATGATATTTCTATTGAGACATTAAGTGCCATCTCCTACGACATCTGTAGGAGTAAGAATGAACTTGTCTCTTCTTCAGCTGTAAAAAGGAACCGAGAATGTTTTCTGTGTAGTAATAACCAATGCAAGAGAAGTGTTGTCCTTTGACTAGACCAGCTGAAAGCATTGCCTCGTGGTACCAAGTACCACAGTTTGCAGTGATGAGTGGTTTGGGTTTTTGTCTCAAACTAATATGCAACTTTAATTTTTATAGCTGGATTTTCGGACACCCCCAGGATTCGATCGTACACGCAATGCTGAGATAGGCAACAAAGACATTAAATTTAAACATCTGGAGGAAGCCTTTACCTCAGAGCACTGGCTTGTTAGAATATACAAGGTGAAACAACTAGACAACAGAGAGACTTTGGATCATAAACCTAGAGTAACCAACATTGTACCGAAACAGAAGTATTTGTCAAAGAAGGTGGGTTTCCAGTGAAGTAACTGAAAGGGGTGAGGAGATGGTAGTTTATTTTTAACAGTGAATCACATAGCTGGTGAATTATGTATTTCCACTAGCTAGAATGTTATGGATACTGTTAATGTTAGTGTCCAATATCAGACCTGCCTGCTGGTAATAATTGTTAATTTACTGTCTGCTTAATTTAAAAGCATGTGAAGACACAAGGCTAGATTTTTTTTAGGCAGAATGCTAACTGGAAATAGAGTGTGTCACTGGCTGTTACAACTCTTAAGTCTTCATATAACTGGAAGTATAATCTCTAAAGTACATCAGTTCATGTTTCAGTAACTATGGCTCACTAAGTAAATAATGTGGAAGTTGCTTTCTGACTTTGTTTGAAAGTAGTGATGCCTAGAAGTTTAAAAATGGCAATTTTGTATGAAATAAATTAAATATGAAACTTTTGTTGACGGAACTTTAGTGTCTGGCTGCTTACTGTTTGAAGTCATCTTCACGGTTTTACAAGTGTTAGCTGTGGTGTGCTACTTCAGCCGATTAAGAAAGGCGTGTTACCAGGGGAGTTGGGGAGACTCCTAGCAGCTCTCCTTCACAACGTCCATTTCCTATATATTCAAATGTATGTTGCAAAAGGAATTCTAGAATCCTGTCAGAAACAAATGTGTAACAAACTAAATCAGTATAGGCAGTAAACTGACACTGTGTCATGGAAGTACAAGTAAAGAATGTTAGAGGATAAAGATGCTTATTTTTGTGATTTGATGGAAATTCATAAAATAAGGTATTTGGGAGTTGCCACTGAAGCT
The DNA here is from genome assembly GCA_026212715.1 of Elanus axillaris. Lineage (NCBI taxonomy): Eukaryota > Metazoa > Chordata > Aves > Accipitriformes > Accipitridae > Elanus > Elanus axillaris. Next base: position 133,490 of record JANZLQ010000009.1, read on the forward strand.
AGACATATCTTGAAAGGAAATTATAAGCTTTACTGTGACTATCATTCACTTAGTGTAAGTGTTGATCTTAAGTGACAAGCAAGGCTATTATTTATTAATGAGAGATGGACTGACCCCACTTAAGCTGTGGATGTGTTGTGGTTGTCTTTCTAAAGACAGAATAAAAGTCAATGCAAATTCTGATCCCTCACCAATTCTTCCAGTACAAACAGGCTTTACTTCCCATCAAGAAATCAGAGAACCAGCAAAGAGCATGGAGCGATGTCTAAAGTAGGATTTCTTAAATGCATTCTGATGGCTCCTTAGGTAGCCATAGGTTTTCAGCAGTTGCTTCCTTACTGGAAATTCGGTCCATCTCTTATCACTCTTCCACATTAGGAATGACATGCTCAAGCTCAGAGATACAACATGTCAGAGTATTACCTATTAGTTTGTATCTGTCTCACTTTATAATAACAATGTTGTTACTCTTAAAGAGAGAAAAGTTCTATTTAATTGATACAATAGAGCCTGCTGGTAAGCACAGCAAAGTGCAGCAAGCGTGGGAGCAGCATACTGTCTAATTTGTTGTGGCAGGCACATCAAATGTACAATTCTACCGGCCACGAACTATCCCTGTGTATACAATTTTGACTAACATTAATGTTTCCCCCCATTACTACCTTAAAAAAAAAATATCTAAAATATGCTGATAAAGACACATGAGCAGAAAGCACTAACTAGCCTACAGACCAATAGCATAGGACTAAAGACTAAAATGTGATTATTCAGTTTTTCTCTTACCTTTGAAAAATGTTGCTTTGAGCAAATATTTCAATCATCTTTCTAACTTCTAAAAGAATCAAATAGTGCAAAAAGATGCAAGAAGGTACCTTCAAATAAAACTTAACACTCTACACCACTTCTGTTCTTTGGGCATATTAGAACTTTATCATGTTGGTGAATTATTAATTCTGCCTCAGCACAAGCTTTGAAAACAATTCTACAGCTCTGGTGGATGGGGCTTGCAAAAGTACATCTAGTGCAAAAGCAAATGTTGGGCATGAATTAACAACCCCAACTTTAAAAATAATAATGGGATAATACCTAGTTGAGTGTTTACCATTTAAGCTCTTTAAAATCAACCTAAAGATCAGGCATTGAAATGCACATCATTAACCGCGGTCAAGACTAAATAATTAACTAATACGTTTTATTCTGTTTTTCTTTTAGACCTCCAAAAGGAAGCGTGGCTACATTAAGAATAAACTAATTTTAAAGAAAGGCAAGAGACCCAACAGGAAGACAGTTTAAAAACACTGTTTTTGATTGCTAATACGAAGCAGTTGTCCTTGAGATAACCAGTCTTTGCCTTTAGCTCAAGTCATGTTTCACAGCAACATGAGGGTACAGAACCATCATTGGTCCAGATTATTGTACAAAATTTTCAGGCAATGTCTGATTAAAAATATTGGCTTATTGAGAACAGCTGTTTTAGATTTGTAATGTGAAGCAAGACAGAGCTGCTATCCAAGTCTAGCAGCATTTTTTTTATTGGTACATATTATCCTTCAAATCTGTTCAGAATTTGGACTGACTGCACCAAAGAACCCTGTAATTTGGTCCTTGGCACATGCATACTTGTCAATCTTTTTTGGAAAACACTGTTCAGCTGAGTAGCAGCAGTATGTAAACTGGAATGGTGAAATCTAAAAGATGACTTGTTTTCAACAATGAAAGGAAGCAGAGCTCTCTGAAATTAAACTTTCAAAATAAGTTACTCCCATGATTATTTTTCAATGGTTTCTTTCAATGTCCTTTTACTCTTGCTGCAGGCTGGTTTTGATCTGGAGTGCAAGAAGCAAAGCTGCAGTTTTCACAAGAGATGACAGGACAGATTAATTGGATGCTAGTTTAGATTGGACGAGCTACTTTTGTTTAACATGGGATTGCAGTGTTGCTGCCTTACACTGTCATTTCATAAGGTAGACAAGGCAAATCTTGCACACCATAGATACAAGGGCTAAATTTGTATCCTCCTGGAAAATCTGAAATGACAGTAAAGAATGCTATAGTAACATATACCTGAGCACCAGGTAGAGTGGCTGGTGCTTCAGAACAGAAACTATTTTAGGTAAATGTTTACATTGGTAAAACAAATATAGCCGGTTGGGGGGGAGGGGGGGGGTTTGGGGCCCAT
>JANZLQ010000009.1:135678-156479 GCA_026212715.1 Elanus axillaris
GAGGGGAGAAAAAAAAAAAAGGAGATTGACAGGTATATAAAACCCCTTTTCTGTGGCTATGACAGCTAGAGGATTTGCAAACCTCTACCCCCTCACTGCCTTTCTTGTGAGGGTAGTTTTTCTGGAAATCTGTTTCTCTGCATCTTTATTTAGAGTGCTTAAATCAATTGAAGAAATTCCTGCTATAGTGCTATTTGCTTTGTCTGTCTTTTATACTGTTTGTTTGGGGTTTTTTTAAGTGGTGAAAACTGTCAGATTAAATGCACTAAAATATGAATGGAGACTGAACATGTTCACTTTCCAGCTATAGGAAAACTTTATACAGACTTGAAAATTTAATTAAAATTAAAGGGTTTTGCAGTTTGTTTTCCTGCCACAGGTTGTAACTTTTTATAGAAACAAAACTTGCATCAGTAATTTGATGTAAAATGCAGAATAGTATGTACCTTTCATGAAGAAAATGTAAATTTACAGTGTTCTGTGAGAATGTTACTGCTGACTTCTTTCCCAAGGTGTAGAATATTTTTTTGATTTATGAACTCATTTTTGACTTCGATGGTTTATACAGACCAATACTACAGCTGCAACATTTTCACAAAGGTAATTAAATCTGGATTTCTGGCCCCCTGTCGTTTGGAGATTTCATTTTATTTTGTTGCTTTAAAGCTCAATTCAGACCAGTTGTTGACAGTAGGGGAAAATAAAGTTAATTCAAGTTTTGTGTTAAGGGTGTTGTGTCAGTTTTGTTGTGATTAACTTGGTAGCATGTTGCTTATAGTCCTAGTCACAAATTAAGTCATTCGAACTCTGTAATGCAAATCTGCTGACCTCATGAAGTTGCTGTAATGAAGCCACAGCAGCTACTTAACATTCTTCCAGCTTCAATTTATTAAGCCAAATGTAGGGCCTCTGCTGTTATGAAATTAAAGTTGCTGTAATATTTTCAGAGATCAGCAGCCATCTTTCCCAAACACACATGTTGCAGTGAATCCTTGCAGCATCTGCAGAAGCTCCAGCTGTTACAGTTGCTTACCCACAAGCAGAAAGGGTGATTAGATGATGCACGATTTGTAGTATCTTGCTTCTTCCAAGCAAATCTGCATCCTGCCCCCTCACCCCTGGTAAGAAATAAGTGCTCTAACAGTTGGAAGAACATCTGAAAGGCAGCAGAACAGATGCTGCTGGCTGGTCAGTCTGTGGCTTGGCAGTAACTCAGCTTTGTTTTAAAAAAGGATATAAAAGGCTGCCTTCCCATCTTTAGGTAGCTTTACAGTTCTGTCAGTTGTTTTCCATCTTAGCTGACAGTGTTCTCTTCAACAGAGCAGAATAGGTGAATCCTGTCACCTTTTGTAGCATTTTTAAAGCTATGTAAAACAAAAGTAACCTAGCTACAGGAATCTTGGCCAGCCTGGGCATAAAGTTGCCTACCACTTACCTGAGCTTTCTTAAGTCTAATGTGACTTCAAGGCTTCTGCCAATGTTCTGCATTTAAAATGAAATGAAAAGTTGGAGTCATTAAGGCAGCCATTTAGAAAAAACAAAATGACAAAGAAAAACTGGCAGGCATTGTATCACCTTCCTTGGTTCCTCAGGACCCTGCATACCACGTAGGCTACCTTGTCTGCCACCTGCATTGTAGAACTACTCACCTAAACTAACTTCTACCTCTTCCGAGAGCTGAACCACGCTTGTACCAGCAAAGAATACTAGCATCTTGCATCATTATCAAACATACCTTCCATACTAGTTTAATTCCTTAGCTACAGCTATCCTTCTGTTGTTATACTAGGTCAAATTTTGAAGATTTTGAAGCATAACTGCCACAAAACAGTACAATCTGAAGTAAAAAAAAAAAAAAAAAGGTTAAGCCAGACTCTGGTCTTCAGTTGCTAAGGAACTAAAACTGCAAATGTCTAGAAACCGGTATTGCTAAGTTCCAGCATCACTTGATCATTACTGTTGAAAGCAGTGAGGGCAGACAGTATGATTGGTAATCCCAGGAGAAACGTTTTGACTTATGGAATTACTTCCACAACAGAGGGGGAGAAAAGTCATTAGTTAAATATCTTGATAGGTTTAGTCTTGGAAAAAACAGTTAAATGCTTTGATTCAGTCCTCTGTACATATCAATCCCTCTATGAGTAAAAAACCGAAAGTAAGTTGTATGTGACTACGACTAAAACTCAGTAATGTCTTTAAACCAAATGTCTAAAAGCTCCACAACATGGCCTTGAAGCAATGCAACAGAAGGCAAGGAACATGACAGGGTAGTGTTTCCTGTCCTAGACACAGCCAGTGTTGTTTTCTGTTTCGCATAAACCCAAAGTGTTCTGGCATGACCGTTTCCAACACTGTGGAGGAATGTTTAAAGTAAACCACAGCTGCATTATCTAACACTTGAAAAATGTTGACCAGGACCCATGATGCCTTTGAAGCCCATTTTTCCTCCCCATCCAAGTGTCCAATACTGCAGTAAGTCAAGAGTTGTATTTTAAGAGGTATCTAATCAAGAATCTGTCAATGACAAAGATTAAATGAAATACGATTTTCAGGAACAAGGGAACACTTTAACCTATTTCCTTTTTATTTGTCAAAATAAGGCATATGCTCCCCAGCCTTTCTTACAGCTGCGATGCTGCCCAGCCCTGTCTTCCCTGTGTAGTGCTGTCCAGTTTAAACAAAAACTTACCTATACAGTGTCTGGCAGTGTGAACAGGGTGGAAAAAACCCACAACAAACCTGGATTCAGCTGACAAGTCGCTTCTATCAGAACCATGCAAACAGCTCACAGGTACCCTGAGTGTTGTACACTGCTCCTGGACATCTGAGTAACTGACAGCAGTTAAACTAATGCTTCCATGGAAAGAGAAAGGGCATCCCACTACTAAATGAAACAAATCTTTTATTCATGAGCATTGTCCTTGTAAATTCACAAATTATGAAAGGAAGGCAAATCAGAAGAGACTGCCAGAGCATCTTTTAAATGATAAAGGTATAAATTTTCTTTCTGAACATTTCTAACTTAAGAAAGAAAAAGGTTGCATAGGCTTTCTACAGGTGTGCACAAAAAAAAAAGAAATACATGGAGGTTTTTACATTACAATTCAGAGTGTACATTGGCTACTTGAAAAGGAAAATATTTACTTGCAAATCCAAGACAGCTATTGGAACAACCTACAGAATAAGGCTTATGAATATTTACTTTTCAGCCCTGTAAAATATACTGAACACATAACTATCGGAAAAATAAAATGACACTTGTGAATCTTGTTCTGGAATCTCTTGCTGATGGCATCTTTTCAGAAAGGACTACTTTTATGTTTGCCTCTCCCAAGTTACTTTGGAAGAGAAACAGTAGTAATGTTATTAGGGGATTCTTCACAGCATCAGAACAAAACAAAACATTTATCAGAGCACAAGTGGAATGTTCTCGGCATGCAGAAACAACCAACCATGCACACAGAAAAAATCTTCAATAAATTACAAGCATAAAATTATTCAAATTTCTCCTTAAAAGAACGGCTACAGCATCTTTGTAGCCTCGACAGTCATACCATCAAAGCTGAAAGAGGTCTACTCTTTCAGGAGGGCGGGCCTGCATGCGTGACAGAGAGAGGTTTACAATGGCTATTTTTAGTGAGTATGTGGCTTGTTCTTTGGTGTATGAAAGTCAAGAGTTCTGGGAGTATATTCCACATGTTTAATTCTGTACTTTCGATTTTTCTGTGTGATGATAATACAAACTGTATGAATACTTCTAATTACTTATCAGACTAACCTCTAGAATGAGAGTGGATCCATTATAAAGTTAATTCTTGCAGGTGATAGACATTTTCCTGATGATAATTGGTAGTAGTTCAGTGATTACTATGACAGCATCATTTTGGTTTTGTTACAGAAAAACATCAACTATTCCTAAAAATAAGATCTTTTTCCTTTAAGAAAAAAGTGTCAGTTACAAAACCAAGCTCATACACTCCACATTTTTTTAAAAAATAGGATTTAAATCATGTATACATGAATCTTTCTAATGTGCAAAAAAAGGACACACAAGCAGACAAAATAGCATTTAGGAGGAAAAAAGGAGCCACAACTTCATTAAATAGGGATCTGAAGTTCAAATGTAAAGATCTATTAAATACTATGTCCAAGTGAACAACTACTGGCATGTTTCCTTGTGTACACACCTCCATTTAGCCTTCTGAGTTGCTCAAGATATTTTAACATCTACCAAAAAAATAATCATAAAATGCAGGATGCACAAGAACAGATATAAGCACAGCGCTTTGACCTAAATATATTTGTGTAGTATCTACAAAGCCTAAGTTATTGTATTAAGAAAGCAGACAAAAGGCACAAAATTAATCAGTACTACAGAAAGGTAGGCATCCATGCTACTGTATGTTAGAAATATAGTGGTTTCTTTACAGGGCACTGTAGAAAGAAGCACTGAGCAGAAGTCAGCACACCTTACATTTGCCTTTTGTTGCCACTTCTCTCAAAAACATCTTCACTTTCAACAAACACAAACTAAAACGCAACAAAGCCTTAACACACTTTCAGAATCCACTTTCTTAATGTCACAGTGGTTACATTACAAAGCAAGATCAAGCTACAGGATTGTTTACTTACTTTTTTTTACTTTACAAAAACAAATCATATCCCATTTTGTTTGTTTCACTAATGAAGTTATTGTCTCAGTGTCATAATTTACTACATTGTTACTTTTACATCAGAAAATCATTCAGAGAAGGCTAGTTATATTGTCTCTATTCATCCAAGTGTTTCACATCCAGAAGCAATCAACTGGGTCAAAAGCAAAAGAAACCAAAATACAGGTCTGCTTGGAGCCTTAATACGGAATTAAGGGCTCCGACCAGACAAGCTCCGTCTCCTTTCCCAGAGGAACCCAGAGGTTCAGAACCCACCTCTCGGCGGGTGGGGAAGGCTGACGCCCGTGACGGCAGCACACCAGGACAGGACTCCTACCCAGCCTCGCCCAGCCTGGCATTTATTTCAGCGGGAACGCCATCAGCAGCGCTTTAACTTGGAAGGCAAGGCTGAGACACAGCCCAGCGGCCAGGCTGTATGTGCCTCGCTTTATTTACGTGGGGGCGGAAAGCTGAGGCAAGAGCGAGCTGGACCACCACAGCTACATCTGCCAGAAGGGATTTAGCGGAACGTGTAACCCAAAAGCATTGGCATGACAGTAGCCAGAGGACATGACACAGCAAGATCAGAATTACCAGAGCAGCTGGCTCACTGGTGACCAGAGATCTATTAAACAGCTGGAAGTATGAACAAACAAAAAAGTGAGGACACAACGGGTTAGTGCGAACAACGTTCTTGAGAAGGTATTGCTACTTCTTATAAGATGGCAGAAAATTCACACTCGTAAGTGACAGGAAACATGCTCTTAAATCAGCATCCCGAAGAGCAAGCGTGCTGTCAGTGTATCATTCTTATGTCAAAGTGAGTTACTCAATGACTGTTTAGACAGAGTGACTGCCATTAAGTGACATGTCACATTTGAAGTGCAAAACATTTTTGGCAAAAGTGAAAAATAGAAAAACCTTAACCAGTACTAATAAAAAAGTATTTTCTTAAATACTAGCATAGGGCCTGATCCTGCAAGCACACAACTCAGGGAACCCCAGCTGAGTCCAGCCAGAGTTCTATGCCCTAACACTTAGAGGAAAAGGTCTTTAAATCACTGTTAGTGTTTATACTTGTTTACATGTAGTGTAAATAATACACACACAAACACATACACACTGCGTGTATATATGTGTGTATATATGGACGTGTGCGTGTGTGTTTGTGTGTCCATACACACAAAATGGCTCCTGAATAAACTTGAGCTTGTGGTTATTTTGAGATGCATCATTCACAGTATATAGCTTCTCATTTGTATCTTCTCGTAACAGGACCTATTAATGACATCTTGAAGTTATATACTGTATCATTTTAATGCCTTTAAGGTAAAGTTATGAGGCAACTGCTCTATCCCATCAGTGAGTCTTCCAGAGAGGATTCAAGTATAGCCAACCGTCACCCTGCAAGAAAATTAGGGAGAGTTTACAAACAAGACTTACACATACTGGATCTGTATATGTCCACATAAAAGCTAAAGTAACGCCAGTCAACACAAGAAACCATCCCTGACATCTGAAAATGCTGTGCTTGATGAATTTACAGGTAATCTGGGTGGGAGGGAAAAAATTACAAGGGGGAAGAGAAGCAACGGGAACATGCAACAGATGAACTGCTGGTTTAAATAGCTGCACATACTGGCTAACGTAATAACACCATCACATAATAATTCCCTCAGTCAGTCTTATTTCCTTTCCCCCTTTAAGAAAGGGCAAAGATGAACTTAGAAAAATCTGTTTCATTTCAAGCAGATGAAACCCAAGACTGTTTAAGATATCTATGCTTACTTACATTGGACAAATATCCCTAGGCCACGTTCACTTTAGTATGCTGGGATCAAGATTAGTAGGGGATGTGAGTACACAGCATTTGCAAATTCAGGTGTGCACTTTAAAATAAAAGACATAGCTTTAAGCGCCTAACATTAGGTACCAAAAACTCAGGTTAATATAAATCTAACTGAAGGAAAGTGAACAAGTTTACAACACGGAAATAGAAAAATCCATTGCTTTTCTTTAAGAGCCAAACTCTGGCAAAAATAGAATTTAAAACACTCAAGTGGTATGTAACAACACTAGCCCATGGTAAAAACCATAGACAAATTCATTTGTAGTAGCATCCTCCTGTATACAGAAACATGCTATAGTGTCTTTAAAATATGACAATGAAAGTACCTCTTTGGCAAAATATTTTGGTTTCCACGGCGTTGTAAGAGCCACACGTTGCCTCTCTTCTGCTCGCTGTCTCTCTTCAAGGCGGTGCTTGTGTTCTGTCGCTGCATCAATATTACCTTCTTTCAGAGAATTGGTGACATGTTGCCAAAGGTGCCTGTGTGGTGGAAAAGGAGCACGAGCGACACGGTGAGAACACTTCTGCCGCGGCCGAGTGCCTGGCTAGACAACAGTACGGTGAGAGGCAGACATGCCACGTTCTCCATGCCATTTCTGCAAGTCACGCAGCTTGTGAACCACCGCTCTCCTAGGATATTCATCGCATTTGTGGACCAGGATTTTCAGATTTGCTCAACTCCCGTTATTTTGCCATGCAAGTTAACTTTCTCAATAGCTTTTGTTCATGTTCCTGACTCTTCACAACCTGAGCTTTCTTCTCAAAGTAGATGGATTTATTTTTATCATTTCCTGTTCACATTCTTTACTGATGATCCACCCCCAAATGACACGTGTTTATTTGCAGTTAAATTTTTGAATTATAAATGAACGTTAGCCAAGAGCCAGTCGTACATTAAATTGGGACACTGACTGTTCCCACCAGGTTACTAACAGAGGAATTGATGCACTGATTCTAGGAGCCCTTCTAGGACTGTGCTCCATATTCCCAGGTAACAATAATTATCAGTATATAACCAAACTTGTTTTTTCACATGACTGACTGCATTCAGATACAAAGCCTTCTTACAGTATATTAGCCTAGCAGAAACTTTGCCCAGAAAAGTACTCAGAAGAAACCGACTGCAGCCTGCATATACTTCCAGGGGTGTTTAAATGAGTTTCTGTTTTCAATCTGATAAACTGCATATCCTGCAGAAACACTGAGAGTTGTAATTTGCTTACTAATATCTAAAAAATATAATAAATACACTGCAGAGCTACTGGTTTCCTTATTTACTCCTACCTTTCTGTTCCAAAACTAGAGGGGGAAAAAGAGTTTGTGATAAGCTAGAAAGTAGAAAAATGGTATCTGACCCTGCACAATGACTCAAGACACACTTTTGTACTATTTAGAGATAATAAAATGAAGTTTAACTCATGTCTTTAAGTCCTCCAATAAAATGTTCCTAAATTCAATAAAAATATAGATTTTTGTGAAGATAAGCGTCAACAGTTATTGACAATGAATAACAGAACAAATTTTTTTCTAATGTATCTAGTCAAAATTAGGCATGTGACATGGGTGCTGAGAGCCTTAAAACCACGTGTGCCTGTGTGTGTATTTATATCTCACTTTGCATTACATTTTACATATATATATTCTAAAATTTACTAAACATGAAATTCCAGTGTAAATTATAAGATGCAACATTACTTGCAACAAATTAATTTGACTACCATTTTACAATCACTCAGAAAAGCAGGTGAAAACACTGCACTACCATTTTCCAGATGCTCGTTAGAACGCATACAAGCATTCTCCTCCTCTACAAAATTGATGTAATCACTATAATTTATGTTCCAAAGAACCAATACACAGCTCCAACTATTTGTGCCTAGATTAATGCGCTGTCGGAAGTGAGGCGGTTTAGAACCACACCATTTATAACTGCAGTTTGCTTCCCTTGTTCTGTTCCCATCCGAGGTTCAGAAGCAGAACACTGTAATGCCTCTGCCCTTACCTTGATTCCAGCGGGCCTTGCTTTGCTATCGGCCTAATCTTTTTCCTGATAACAGGCAGTTTGTTAGTGTCAATCACTTTGGTTTCTCCATTGCTGTAAGTAAATTCCAGAGTACCGTTCCATTCTCCCTGTGCCTTGCATACAATGGTGTTAGTGGGATTGTGTTTCACTTCAGCTGTAACCCTAATTCAAGAGGGCAGAAAAAAAAGACCACAGAAATAACTGGTACCATTTATTATCACCATATGAAAGCACTACCACAGCTAAGGCTACAAGCAGCTTTCTACATCTACAAAGTAATTTTTCAAGCAACGTATTGACACTGTTTCCAAAAAGAAAGACTCACCCAAGAAAACTCTGCTAACACAGCAATAGCTTTTGGACGACATTCTCCCAAAGTACAGCAGCAACCCAACTTAAAATTTCTGATACTTAGCTCTAACACAGAACTGTTTTACCTCATCAGCCTGAAAAACAACTCCCGACATTCATGTGACATTTTCAGTACAGGTTATTTTCACACCTGAACATAATGCTGTCAGATACCTACGTCAAAGGCTTCAGGTACCTTTATTTTCTTCCTTAGCTCTGCTAGTTTACTTCTCAGCTGCTGAAAGGCAATGATTAAAGCTACCTCAGAGGTCCAAGAACTGGTCTGAGAGTCAGCAAAATAGATAGGTAGGACTGGAAGACCAAAATGCAGGGAGAAGTTTCGTGTGTGTGCATGTCTCTATGAACATGCACACATGTGCTTCACCAAGCCATGTCAAGTGATTTGTAAACTCATACAGGTTTTTAAATTACTAAACTAATACAGCACAACCTTCCCCAATATTCCCTAATGACACCAAGCTACACCTTTCAGAAAAAAACTTGTCAAAACAGCCCATGTCGGTATTTGCCTGAACACAATATTGAAATGGTTGACACACATATGGAAGAATAATTAGACCAACTGAAATAAAGCAGAGATAACCATGCAAAAGCACAGTCTTCTTTCTCATGGACACTTTTACAGACCACAGAACAAGAAAGTGGTCTGTGTACATTAATGACTGGGTCATCAGCTTGAGCATGGAAGTGAAACAGGAAGCTATCTTGCACAGTGCCTCTTCACACCCTTAATAAAGGGGAACCAAAGACACATAAATAGTATTTTCATCGTCTGGAAATTCCAGTGCAGAAGTGGGAGTCCCCAGTAGGGAGCTACCGCTATGGGCAGCGGCACTTTTGCTTCTCTCCTCCTTACAGGAGCTCCACCTGGAACACCAGTTCTTCTACAAGACTCACACAGAAGTAGCAGCTGGTGTAGAAGAAATATTGCCTTTTCTGCGTACTTTTTTCTCATCCTGCACTTAGAACAATTTTTACAAGCAACAAAGCCTGGAAGAATACATTCACTTTAGTTCAATGACAGAAATACATCCAATTCAGTTAAACGATATAAAACGTATAAATACAATAAACTGTGCTCTAAAGCTGTAAGTCATATCAGACACTAATAGGAAAATAAATTTGGCTATCTGTCTATAAAATAATCCAGCAGAAAAACTGAACAGATACCCAAGAGTCTTTCTGTTGAAATCCAGTGGCAGGTAAACAAGAATAAGACAGTAATTCCCGTACCTGTGGACCTTTCCTCCATAGAATGGCTTGGTATGGAATGTGACGGTAGCAGAATAGCCCGTTCTGGCACAATTGATGTTGACTTTCCCTCCAAGCTCCACCCATGGGATGGTAAGTATCGAGCGAGCATAGGCACTAGGCAGGGTGAAAACATACTCTTCTTCATGTTCCATCAAGTAAAGAACACCTACATAGGAAGAAGGTTGAAAGTGAAATGATAAAAGTTCACTGATAAGACCTGACAGTCACTGACCAATTACTTTCATCAGAATGTACTTCCACAGAGAGCACAACGTGCAACTCGCCTTGAAGGAGGGTGCTGTCTGCTAAGAAAAAAAGTGTGCCCTCTGGAACAAATTTCTTCAAAGAAACATTTTCAAATGAACACAATTTGAACGTGTACCCTGGGGTCCTGCATGGTACCAAACAGCTTATTAGAAAATCTGACTAGATTACTTATTTTGTGTTACTGACAAGCAATAAACTGTTAAACTGGGAAAAAAAATATTTGCTTGCAAAAAGCCACTGAATACTGAGATGGTCACTCAGTGTCGTCTCACAATCTCTCTCTAGAAAACATATGGGCATGGCAAAAGGACCCCTCAGTTTTCTATTGAATGAGATGTGACCAGGTCCTCTCTGCTAATTTCTTACTGAAGCATTTGTTGGTGGGAGTGAAAGGCCCTCTCTAGGTCTGCCTGGGTGCAATTAGGAAAGATGCTTAAGGAAGCCATCTAGAAATTTCCTCCAAGTTTGCTCCTTCATTACCAAATGCCTGGTTTCCCACATAGCCTTCACAAAAGTCTTGCATAATCAATGAGGGGCCACCAGGGCCACTGCTCTATTAACACCAAGACCAATGTCTCTACCATGCAGAGAAAATTACTGGTGATTCCATTTCATTCTGTAAAGGTTCCTCCACTATGCTGGTTTTGGCTGGGATAGAGTTAATTTTCTTCGCAGTAGCTAGTATGGGACCGTGTTTTGGATTTGTGCTGACAACAGTGTTGATAACAGAGGGGTGTTTTGGTTCCTGCTGAGCAGGGTTTACCCAGAGCCAAGGGCTGTTCTGCTCCTCACCCCCCACCGGTGAGCAGGCTGGAGGGGCACAAGGGGTTGGGGGCGACACAGCCGGGACAGCTGACCCCCACTGACCACGGGGATATTCGGAGTGATGGCGTTTGTCTTCCCAAGTCCCTGTTAGGTGTGATGGAGCCCAGCTGTCCTGGAGATGGCTGAACACCCGCCTGCCCAGGGGCAATAGTGAATGGGTTCCTTGTTCTGTTTTGCTTGCGTGGGCATCTTTTGCTTTACCTATTAAACTGTCTTTACCTCAACCCACAGGTTTCCTCACTTGTACCCTTCTGATTCTCCCCTCCAACCAAACTGAGGGGGAGTGAGTGAGAAGCTGCGTGGGGCTTAGTTGCCGGCTGGGGTTAAACCATGACATCTAACCTAAGCATTATGGGGTTGTAACTAAAAACATCAACATGCAGCAGCAGTAATTTTTTCAAGATTATTTGTAACTACAAAGGAAGTTGCATGTCTGATCAGATCTTAGCTTCCCCTTGGGTTAAGGATACAGCTCTACCCACACCATAGCTGTAGTTTGGTCTTCAGGATGACAAAGAACAGGACATAAGACCAGGTAAAGTGTACCTTAAACCCTGCACACAGAATTAGGTCATGCCAAATACCCGTAATATATATTTGATTAGAGTTTTACAGTCTTTTGTGTCCCATAAATAACGGCCTAAAGGCAAAAGTTACAGCTCTGAAAGAATTTTTCACAACAGGGATTAAAAATAACCCATCACAGGAAGCACTTAGAACCCAGAAATATTTGAAAAAAATCAGGAAAATTATCTTGACATATCTGTTTAGAAACAAGATGAGCTTGAGTCAATTTGCCTTCACCCTGGGGCAGATAGGGGAAAGAATACATTGGTAGTGGTATTGATTAGTTTCTCTATCTGTTTAAGGGAATAATGACACTAATTTTGCAAAGTGATCTGACATGCAATGATGAAAAAGCACTAAATAGGAACAAGGCATTACTACTGCCAACATAAAAATATGCCCTTAATGCTGTACAAAACCACAAACCTAAAAAAGATACAAAATTTAAAAGCACAGAGCTCTAACAAGAATCATCATCTTAAATACTTGCTCCAATTACGAGAACTAAACGCAGACACAGGAAGCTCTGCACCTTGTCACTTCTGCCTTCTGAAATCGTTCCACAGGAAAACGTCTTTTGGCAAACGGAATAGTTCTACACAGTTGTTCCCAGGACTTCTGCAACCTCAGCCTGCCGGCAACAACACAGCCAGCGCTTCTACTCCAGCAAGTTTGACACAAATGAGCCGGAGAGTGCAAAAGCACAAACGCAGAAAAGCAATGTCTTAAAAGGACCTTTCATCACGTTACCTCGGCCAGCCACAAGTTCCTCGTGTCATCTGCGGAACCCTCACCGGCAGGGAACAGGGAGGACACAGCTGGAACACACTCAGAATTTTGCCTCAAGCTTCCTTGGCTCCATACCTGCCGGTCAAGCCGGGCTGAAGACACTGCAGGAAGGCTGAGCCACCCGACTCACCCGGGACGCGCAACCAGGAAGAACTCGTAGGCAGAAGGACAACCCTGCTTATCAAGCGCATTAAATGGATGCTGTAATAACATTAAATTAATAAAGAACAATCAAGAAGCCTTTTAACTAGATGATGATACTCAAAAAGGATCAAAGAAAGCTAATGGGTACTGATTAAACGCAGAAAGGAAACCTCACAGCCTGAAGCTGGGCATTTTCCACACAGAGAACTACAGCAGGTTTTAGACTCAAGTCTGTCAGCTCTCCCTTCTCCTCCTCCTCCCATTTATATTCCACCTTCTTCGTTACAGTCATGGACAGTAGACACGTAGCCGCAACCTGCTGCTCTAAATGGCCTGTGGTGCTACCCACGAGGTCACGTTTCCTCGGTCTTAATGGTCTAAGCACAGACACAGTCCTCGCGCAGTCAAAAAGCACAGTCCGCCTGCAAGCATCAGCTGCCAACATGACAGTTTTGGGGGTTCTGTTGCCAGGGTTTTTGTGGGGGGGGAGGTGTTAAGACACAAAAGGTCTAATAGCAGCACAGTGGGCAGGTGTGATGCTCGCTACTGGGAGAGAACATCACTGTATTTATGAACCAAACCTTCGTGTGAGCTTCTCCAGAGCCTCCTACTTCCCCAGGCCCAGCCACCATCCTCCTCTGGCCGTCACTGCAGGTCCCCACATGAGAGAAAACTGCCATGATAAACACAATTTCCTTCTGGGTTAGTATAGGTTTGCTTTTGTCTCTCTGATGGGATCAATAGCTTTTTTCCTCCATACTCGAGTGGGAGGGACACAGAGCTCTAATGAATGCTGCCAAACACACTGAAAAGTGAACAGCAAATAACAGCAGTGACCTTCAATGTAAATATTTAACCACCACAGCAGGTTAGAGATTAAAAACTGAACCCAGCTCTCTTGGTAGTATTTTTAGCACCTGGTAGCATATTCTTTGAATTCCTTAAACATCTGAATAAATACATTTTTAATGAAGTGCTCTCTCACTTGAAATATGACTCCAGCTCATTAATTATAATCTAAAAAAAAATAAAGGGAAGACTTGAAATATCCACAACTTGATACTACTTTTAGTACTAACGTGACTGTTAGTTTTGCATTCCATCGTTTGCAGAGTCCACGTGCAAAACCTCGTTCAACTGAAGCACCATGAAGACTGTAGCTACACCACTATGTCTGAACTGAGACCCACGCTCTCTTAGGGCAGTAGAAGCCAAAATGACACCGAGAGTCCACAACTGTAACCGCTACCACAATTTGAATTCATGCCCTACCCTGCTGAGTTTAAATCTTGAGGAACTGAAGGCAGAAAAACTAAAATCTAACAATTATTTTTGAAAGCGTTGTGTACTTTTAACATCTGCTTGTAAGTATCATGACATTGTGACTGATCTTAAAAAATATCTGCTGGAAAATACACAGGCTATTTTTCGTCCCTTGCTTCCCTACTGTAAGGGATTATTGATTTTTAGTTTAAAAATGGCTATAAGTAAATATACATGAAAAGTTACAGAAGATTCTCCCTCTTTCAGTAATGCTTCCTCCTCTCACATCAAAGAATTATTTCGGAACTGCAAATTTCTTTAAAAAAAATCTTAAGTATTTATAAGCAGCTATTATGCATGGAAGAATGCACCAGATAAGTACTCTGGGAGGAACAGTGGATTTAGTAATCTAGTTTATTGGAAAAAATCCCACAGAGAAGCGTGAGCTTCTTGTAAACAAGTGCAGAATTTTGAAATTCCCCCTTGAAACGTCCTCAAGACCATTTACTCCTGCTTTTGACTAAGGCAACGTATTCACAGTCATGCTCTTTTCCACGATTCCTCAGCCTGCATTAAAGGAAGTGATGTTCACAGCACGTAATTCTCCGTTTGACTATTACATGTCCGTCACTGATGCTGCAGCTTTGTGAATTGATTTTCCAGTAACACATATTGACGAAATACCCAGAGGCAGCTCTGGATCAATAAGCTGCAGAAGAAGCATGTGAAATTTAATGCTTCACACCGATTGTATGGTGATCAATCTGAACAACAAATGGTACGTGGGACACAAACAGCCTAGGGCAGTTTCCTCATTTAACAGGCTCTTCACTCTGTGCCGTGTTAAAAATAATGCAGACGGGAGTAACTTGCGTATGGGATGAACCCACATGAGTGTGGTGCATCACCAACCGTGCAGATTCACACGGGAAAACGTGAGATGCCAGAAGAGGCCTCTTATCGTCTCATAAACATCCCAGCGAGCTGCACTGCACTGCTCATTTTCCAAAGACTGGAGCCATTTGCCAAATTAAGTAATGAGTGCCATGCCATACGGAAACTGTTCCGAAACCACTGGGCTAAAAAATATTAATACAAAAATCAGTACTAGGGAAATATTTAGGTAGCTCTAGTTGCATGGAGCTTTCAGTCTTTGGGACTGCTAAATTAAATAGCTGCTAATGCCTCAGGAATAGAAATTATAGACCTATACATCTATAAACACATACACGTATTTGAACAGAAAAAAAGAAGGGAAAAAACATTCATTGCTTTCATTTAGCTTTATCCCATAAAAAGCACTGAACCTTTTCTCTACCTATCAAATCTTTTCAAGGTTGATTTCAGTTTAAAACATGATTTTTGGAAGCCTATACCTCCCTAGTTTTTGAAACATTTAAAATAGCAGGAGTGAAAACACAACACATAACTAGCCACTTGATAATACAGAGCAACCCACTTAAACATACTTTATGCTCTCTGCAAAAATTAACCCGTGAATCAAAGGTGACACTTTTTGTTGGATTTTGCTGCTTTGGAACAAAACCCAAGAGCAGAAAAGGAACACGAACAGCCCACAGTGAGGTGTGCTCACCACAGCCTTTTCCACTCAAGCATCCTTATCCTACAACCAGTACTTGAAGATTCTTTGGACCACATAAAAAACATTAAATATTTACATTGACTTTCCCATCCCTTGCTAATTTAAAACTTAATGGAATCCTACTCATTACACCCTCTTCTCCCTCACTCTCATTAGTACATAATTAACATTAACCAGAATTAGGGACTGCGCATGCAACATGAATTCTTTTATGCAAAATAACCTCTCTTCTATTCAGGGTAGCTTTTTCATGAGGAAACTCAATGCTGACTACTCTGAAGAATGGGGTTTTTGTTATATAGTGAAGAAAAAGTTAAGACATTTCATTAGCAAGCCGGATTTAGACCCCTCATAACCACAGATGAAGGGCTAGCATATAAAACAGCTTCTCACACAGATTTCCAGCTGTGCTTTCCTACACTTTCTGCATCTCTGCAACTGATACTTTGAATCAACAAACAAAAATAACAGATAGGAAAAAAAAAATCTTAGTTACTTTGAGGTGCAACATATAGTAAAAATTGTACAATTAAGGTACTGAGCTGTACACCCTGTATGACAGGACCATGCTGTCCTCAAATCGCCTCTTTCTTTAAATTCTTATAGAAGCCTTTGTACTTCCATGACATTCTATTTCAGCATATCCACTGCTGCTTCTAACGACAAAGCATGAAAAGGAACATGCTATATACATCTAAGGCCATTGTGACAACTTTAAAAAATACGCTTCAAAAGCACCACAGAAACATTACCAGCATATTCCTTACATAATGTAGGTCCAAAAATTCAGTACTACTTCATTTGCGTAAATAGCCAACTGCAGCAGAAAAAGCTTCATTGAATTGTTTGAAGGAGACAAACAAAACTACTGAGCAGAGAGCGAAGTTTCAAAAAACATCACACTTGTTTGTATTCAACACTAAGGTCACAACAACGCTACAGGTCAAACAAAACTGTTCTGATAAATATCTGAACTAGAACAAGATGGTTACTCCCTACCACTGAATTATCCAAAACATTAACTGCAGCTCTCTAATGCTCTGTTTGGAAGAAACTTTTTTTTCTACATACATCAAATAGTACTGAATGAACGTACAGTAAAATGAAACAACTATACATACACCAGAATGATTTAAATCAAGTCTCAGAACGGACACAGGTATATTAGAGATATCAAGGACACTGCCTTTCAAGTAGCATCATGCAGAACGTAAAATCCTTACTGATCAAACAAAAAGTCAAAGGCACCCACATGTATGTAAGTAAACTCCAGCAACAGCCAAAAAAATAGGGCTAAATGCTCATAGTGGAAAAAAAGAGGAGGAAGGGACAAGACAAAAAAAACCCAACAATAACACGATTAGTTTGGTTATCCAATGCACAGCAGCAAAAAAAAGAACAATCAAAACCCCAGGGATTTCTATGATTCATAAGATGACAGTCTGTCTCTTATCAAAAGCAGGATCAGTCATGCTTCAATCATTCTTGAGAAATTTTCTTAATCTGGTTTTAAGTTTAAAGTAAGATTCTACAACCTTTCCAGCCAACCTCGGTGTCTGAAAGCTTCTCCTAGCAGCTAACTTTAGTTTCTACCTACCTCAACTACCTTCATGTACTTTCTAACAGTATCTTTCCACAATCTACTCTTTGCTAGACTAACTCACCCCATTTTAAATGCTACAATCCATAAAGTATCCTTAAGTACAAAGAAAATTCTCCAATTTAAAAATTATTATGCTTTGTGTTACCAGATGTGTAAATACAAATGTAGGGTTTCCACATTTTAAGTCCAGTGGCTACTTTTTTTTGGTTCAGCAGTCTATTTCCCAGTACTCATGCTGACCTCAATCTAATACAGAATTTATACTTATGCAGCACATAAGAAACATCTGCAGTAGATGCTAATTTTTGCATAGCTTAACAAGTCTACACAGCAACTTAATTAGCAAGACTTCCCTGGGACTAAAATAAATTTTAAAAAATTTGAAAAAAGTGTGGTTTTGAGTGAAGAAGCCACACTGCGAAGCAAACAACTTAAACTGAGGCTGTCAGGTTTAGGCTGGCTGTTTTCAGATGATAGAAAAGCTTCAGTAGTACAAGTTCTTGCTGCCTATTGCCAGTCCTCAAGATGCAACAGAAAAGCTTGGGCTGCACTGGAGTTTCTCAATCACTTCCCAATAATGCTGTCACCGTGAAGCTGCATGCTTTTGCACTGCTTACATGAACCAAAAAGACAAATGATAACTAGAAATTGGTAAACCCAAACTTCCTCCCAAAATGCCCCTAAAGACAGCAGGAAACCTTGCAATAAGAGTTCAGCACTGCAGATGTTCCCCAAAGCCTGCCTCCACGCCTGGGATATCTCCGGGATCATGCAAAAAAAAAAAAAAGGGGGGATAGGGGAGAACTTACTCTCACAAACGCAAATGAAACAATCTTTGGCATAGGGAAGTGGTTAATTCCTAGACCCTTTCTCTCTCAAAACTGGGACACATGAGGACTTTGAAGTCTTAAATAATCCCCACAGTAGACACCCCCAATCCCAGGGAACTGTGTGTGCGCTAGCAGCAAGAAAAATAAATCTCCCTACTCCTACACAATCATAAGTGACTCTGTGTTTAGTTTTATTTCCATTAAATAGCATCCTTCACTGACAAAAAGAGTACTAGGAATGAATATGTACCAGAAAAATGCAGCAAGGTAAACCAATGACTCAGGCTGGCAGTAGTACAGTCAGGAGACAGACAGAAAGACCAATTTCCCTTCTGGCACTCCCTTCCCAAGTGCCTTAACTCTGTATTAAAAGCAAAATACCTAAATCATAGGAAGAAGAAAACAACTGTGCTATTATAGACTTTAACTATTACAAAACTATAAAATCCAGTCGTAAGGAAGTTTCATGGCTCTTCTACAAAAATGGAATATATTGCCATCAGTAAAGAAGCTACTGCAGCCCCTTCTACTGTTTGAGTTTGTTCATTAGTTCTAGCTAGTAGAAATAGCAGAACATATCTGTATGTTTACACCATAATTGTTTTGCTGTTATTAATAAGCAAAACCAAATCACTACATTTCCCACTCTACTTTTTTCCTACCTTTAATATCATAGTATTTAACATCATGATGACAAAAAGAAGCATTTACTGTAAGTTGTCCTGGTGTTTCTGAGACTACAGTCTAAAAGCTATTTTAAGACAAAACACTAAAAACCGTACACAGGAAATCACCTCCAGATGGCAAAAAGGACTGACTAAATTGCTTAGAAACATTGAATCAATACACTAGCAGTCAGTAAGGACACTGGTACAGGTGTGTTTATCAGTTCAGATCATCCATTAAGAATTTGTTATGATTTCCTGTATTTCTGAATTTGTATTGAGCAATGACTTATCACAAAGCAGACTGTATACGTATGATATAGCAAATTGTGATTTATACCTCGATTACATGACTTTCTATAAAGCTTGAGATAACACACTAACTTTGTAAACACTACAGAAACCATGGCTCTTTGCAGAAACTATGAAAAAAGAATGTTAGACTCAAGTAAAAACGTGGTTTTTTCCTATTGATTTGTTCCAGTTGTGAAACTGTCCCATATTGAATTGCACGTTACTTTAAGTAAGCAAGACAAATAAAAATGTTCTTTTGGAATACGCTATCAGTAGCCATTTGCTACTACAACTTAACTGTACCTGAAGTACAGTCAGTCATCTGTTAACAGACTCACATAAATATAAGCACACATTTATACACGTAATGTGTGCCCCGCATTCTGTCCGGACAGAAGAAAGTTGTATGGACCCTACAGTTTTCATTCCAAAATTCACAAAGGCAAACAGTCACAAGGTTCAAATGAAATGTCAGAGGGAGAGCAAGCAGGAAAATATCTGGATTTCTGTTGTGTTGACACCCACAACATTAGCTCAAAAAAACCCCAAATAAAAGCACATTTCTTACCTTCACCCACCATAGAAACACCTATTGACATGCCCATAAACTTGCTTTTGGTCCATACGTGAGCGTTCACACACATTTTCTTCTCTTTGCACTCACAGTAAAAGCAAGATACCGGTGGATGATGGGATACTTGTTCAGCTACAAACCTCAGCTTGTAGCACGTGGACTGGTCCTGGCCAAACTCCTTGGTCGGGTCCTTAGGAACCGTGGAGGCACCGTTAGTTCTGAATGATTTCACTTTATCTTTAGGCACATCCCACGAGCAATGAAACGTTTCGCCAATTATAGGGTTATAGGGCTTCTTGGCAACCGCTCCCTTTCGGCCTTCGTGAAAAGCTGTTAGATAATACTCCACAAAGCAGATAATTCTTTCCTCAGGAGTGGCTCCAGCTGCAATTGACAAAAACAGGTCTGGATGGGCCATGAAATTTGCATACATCTCCAGCAGGGATCTTTTCTCCAAAATAAATGTTGGAAGCACTACCTGTATGCAAAGCAGACAAAGGCAGATATGATTTCCCCATGATCACACTACCACGGGGGAAGGGGGGGGAGAACAATTAAGACAGCTGCAATTCTGCCCCTGCCAAGTTTCAGGACAGCGTATTTTCCTGCCCTGCCACAGCAATTTCATTTTCTTTGCAGTGTAAATAAAGAGCAAAGGAAAAAGCAGCAGCCTTGGTAGCCATGCAGGCTGCTTCCTATTTCATGATGATTCTCAACAGCAGCTCACACAACAGGGACGGGCTGTTCTGCTGACGTGGAAATCTGCCTTTTCCTCTCCCCCCAGTTAACAAACCCACCATTGTTCTCCTTGTTTACAGGACATAAAAACACACTTTGATGTAAATGAATTTACATCAAACATCAGCAAACCCAACCAGTCATAACCCTCCTCAAAGGGAGGAGCACACCCTCCCAAACCACTAGAAGATGAGTATTTTATATGAACATACACATTACCACCCTGTAAGTGGTGGAGAGCGGAAGGGGTACATCTACTTGTTCTGTCAAACATCCAGGCTCCTGATTTCACTCCTGGCTCCCTGACCACCCGCTGCATACATATTACGTCCATTCCAGCCTCTAACAAACCAAGCCAAGTAGATCCAACCAAACCCAAATCTCAGGTGTGTTTCCAAGGATAAAACCACGCCAAGGACCCTTCCCAAGAGGCTACAGGCAAGAAAAGGCTCCCCATTTGACTTCCCCTGCCCTACCCTGTCATCATAC
>JANZLQ010000009.1:156504-166606 GCA_026212715.1 Elanus axillaris
AGACAAATGCCTCGCCACCCCGACGCTCTCCTGTCACCCCCAGGCACACGGCACGTCCCCTCAGTTTGAGATCGTGCCATACTGCGGTGGTGGGCCCCTGCACGCCTTCACCTTATTTCAGACAAGCTGAAACAAAACGAAAACTGCACAAGCTGTTAACATTACTGTCCTGGGACTAGAGAGGCTCCAGAGGGCCCAGAAAAAATCTGGGACTGAGCACTAGGCAGTCTGCACCGGAGGGAGCCAGACCCCAGTGGTTTGGATGCGGTCTCCAGTGGCTCCTATCTAGCAACACAGATGTTGCCAAAGTCACCCTCTCAGGAATAACACTTTGTTAACAGTTGTCAGTGAAACATCCTGGAGTGCACTGCAAGACAGACAAGGGCTACAGGACCTAAACTAATTTATTTCTCTCCCTTCCTTCTCCCTCACGCTCCACACCTTGTGCAGGACTCTCCCAGGGGCTCAGAGGTCGCTCCTGCATGGCCAGCAAGGAACTCCTGGCACACACCAATTTGTCTAGAATCAAAGTGGCTCAATGACACCAGATACAGATCAACAGCTTTCCTCTATTAAAGCAATTCTTCTGCTTTCCTCTTCAATTCTTCATTGCATTTACTTTTTCCCTTTCCCAAAACCAAGGGTTATTTACAGCAGGCAGGGAGCCACCCTTCAATCATAAACACATTCGCTTTCCCCCCTGCCGCTCCAGCTTGCTATTTTAAGTGGAACCAAACCACAGTTCAGTCCTTTTGGATCCCATGGATAATGAAATAGAAGCTGCCAAACTTGTTTTAATCATTTAGCTCTTTTCAAAGAAAACTTGTAAACATGAAAAAAAATTCCAGTCACAACGGCTCAAACAGTCTGAACAGCTACACGGGAAGTCAACATACCACAACTGCAAAAAAAGATACCTGCTCCATTTGCTAACACACACACTCACTCACTCTCTCCTCCTGTATATTATTTACACACACATAGTCTTCTATAGGCTAATAATTTTTGTAAGTTTAGATGCAAATCAAGCAAAGTTCCATCCATAATATTCCTCTGATGCTGCTCTGTAAGCCTTGAGGACTCTACATGGTCTCCATTACCAATGAGGCCCCAAAAGATGCAGGACCTTAATTTTACACTATGCGTGGCAAACTACTGAGTGCTAAAGACAGCCTACAGTTCCCATGGTGGTGTGATAGTGAGGGGCGGAGGAGATTGGTTTTTAAAAGAGAAATCTAAAACTTTGGAAGGCAAAGTGGAAAGGCAGCTGATTTTTACTAGGTATTTTTAGCTCTTACTCGCAGCATTCTCATTCTGACCAAATAGTCCTTATCTGATATAATCTTTAAAAAATGCAATTCAGCATTACTGGCCCTCAATACAGGATCTCATTTTAATATAAATTGCACACTCAAAGATCAGGTTATCAAAGGGGAAACTGACAGCAAAACATAGAAAAACATTCTGTCTAGAAATACTGGTAGTGACTATCATGAGTGCACTGCACGGACTTGAAAGGGCAGAGAAACTCATTTGAATAAACAGCACTCTGCATCTCGTTACGCCCAAGTGTCTCTCTCTAAAGAGTGACCTTTATTAGCACAAATGGAGGAGGAGAAAACTACAGACCATACTTAAGATGACACAAATGTCATGGTACAACATTAAGACTGCTGTGTTTTCATCCTGTTAACTTGATCATACAGTCCTCATACCTACTCTCTCAAGTACCAGCTGTGTGCTTTGGAGCTACATACTTAACACAGCTACACCAACACAGACACTAAATGAGATGCTACAAACCACTGGATCCTTATTATTCCATTTCAAGAATCAATTAAGAAAGCTGAATAAAGCTTGAACTCCAGCTCAAATGATCTTGCTGTAAAAGCCAAACTAAAATGGACTACATCTTTAATTGTAGCAGGAAAGGATCCACTGCAAAACACAGAATTGCATTGTTTCCACAAAAGGAGGCAGAACTACGGATGAGAAATATTTGAGTTTTAAAGCTTACACAACTCTAGTATTAAAAAATATGTCTAGAAACTATTGCCTTTTACTGAGTAATCTCACAGCCTCCAAGATTCAATATGCTACACCACCACACACTAACATAGTAAAGAAAAAAAAAAGAAAAATCACACCAGTAATTTTTTTCTTTAATTGGCGCTACCTTGATTTTCGCAGAAATCAGCAAAATAGAAATAAACAAATTTGTAAGTGTATAGCATTCTTCTTGCCAGGGTCGGACTGTCAGGCACTTGTGCTAGTACTCTAGCTTCCAAAGCAATGAGGTTTTCAACTCTTCTGTTGTGAACACATTGTCCAGAATAATACACTTAGGACTTACATTCTTTATATTGGTTTTGGACTGGACTACAACAATATTTTTTTTTTAATTGCATAAAAAGTCAAAACTGCCTAATTTTTTTTTTTCTCTAAGAAAAAGCCAGCACAACAACCAAATGGACGAAAGAATCCTCCTGACTGCATTCTAAAATGTTAGAATAATCTCTGTTCTTATTCCTTCTCAGGCTTCAGGTGAAAAGGAAGCAGTTTAACAGGCATTCTTCCATTTTCACTGAGGTTAAAATAAGGATATTGCTTGAAAGCCTGATCATAATCTCCTAGGTTTGAATTCACCTATATTTATTTAGATCTGAATGCAGCTGAGAAAAATAAAAGCATGACTTCTTAAGAACAGAGATATTTACCCTTACTCCTGTTTACTGTGAGGCAAAACATGAGTGTCGGCACCATTCCCTATTTTTTTCAGAAATCTGACCAAGGTACCCCATACATCGATGTCCTTCTCTTAGAGGTACAAAAGTTTTCCACTGTCATTTGTGTCACTGTGGGAATAAAAGAAGCTATTTTCATCCCACTTATTTTAAAAATACAAGGTAAAAGTATATTGACAAGCAAATTAAAAACTTGCGACATGTGAACATACTACAATGTTAATTTACAACAGGTTGATATTCTGCAGAATTATGGGCAGCCCTTTTACACAGAATGGCAGCCCTTTATTTTTAGCACTTATTAACTGCGTAGGGAAGGTGAGGGAATGCAGGGGAGCGATCACCCATCTGTACAAACTGTTAGCATTAATTGCCCTCCATTAGATGCCATTTGCCAACATGTTGATCAGGCTGTCAATGTTTTGGGGTGCTCTTTTTCATTTTTCAAAAGTCCAAAGAACAAACAATTTAGAAACTTATTTTTTCCCTAGCAATTCCAATTTTAAATGAGGTTTAAAGTCCTAGCCCAGTCCAAGGCCTTGGGTTTGTACTATATTCTGCTGCTGTGAACTGCTCCCCCACCCAACTCTCTCTCGCAGCTATTGAAGTCTATTTGGCCACCGCAGAGTCCAGCCTGTTCTAGCAAATCCCCGTGCAGACTTAATACTTCATTGCGTGTGCTTTTCTTCACAGTAGATTTTTACTGTTTAACTCTTCAATAAAAGGCACGGCAGCATGACACATTTCAAAAGTGAAGGACCTCTGCAACATTAAATGTGGCTACGAGCACGGTGGGAAATTGATGTCAGCACAGGCAAGGCCAAGACTAACATAAGCAATCACCCCATAGGAAAAGGAAATTATGCTGTTTCCTCTGGTACATGAAGGTAATGATTAAGCATCCAGAACCCAAAGACACCAAGGGCTTAGAAAAGCTGTTTGTTCATGTGTGTATCACGTTACAATCCATTGCTCAGAAAATGAACCGAAGAAACCACCCCAGGGAAGAAGACACAGGAAAATGGAAACATGTAAAACATTCTCTGATATTAGCAACTACTGTGCCACAAACACTCCCAGCAGAAGCTGACTAGCATTAAGGCTACCTGAAATATGACTTTCAGAGGAATAATGAAAAATTAGAAGAGGTGCAGCCAACAAACCAAGCTTTATCGTCACACATCCGTGGCCCTAAGGGCCTCATGTCAGTAACCAAAGTTAATAAAAAAAAGCAGCCAGCTGTCTTGTAATTTATTTTTTTTAAATCCTCAAAATGGTCAGAAAAGTGATGTGCACATGTGGCACGTCTCATTAATACTCATCATATGTGTATTCGTGCATCACACAGACTAGAGATAGACCTAAATCTGCCATATGTCTGTTCCTCTTCTGAGACTGTGGATATTATATACACATATTCATGCATACTAATATTTTGCCATATTATAGGTCTGATAATATTCATTGCTATCCTCAAAAAATTGTGGTCTAAGAACACTGTGTAAGAAAGAGGTTATTATATGTGTTTACTTTTCTACTTTTCTTGAAAGCGTCTACACTTCTCTTATTTACAGGATTTTCTCTTATTTACATTAATTGTGTGTCTTTGGGGTTTTGCTTCCTCTGCCATGACAAAAAGATGACACTGGAAATCTGGGAAGAAAAACCTTGTTCGTTATCAAAGACAAAATGTTTTGAAGACACAACAGATAAGATCTCAGTCTAGTTTAAACGTTATGGACTCAGGCAGCCTTAGCAAACCAACACAGAAAAGAGGAAGAGCTACAAAAAATTGAGGCATGTAAGAAAAACAAAATACAAAATGAACTGTATATAACCCCAGACATACTAAGAAGTGACAGGTATGAATTATTCACAAATGAAATGATGAAACTTTTGATCTATTTAGAACAAAATATTAATTTCTGTGCAGCTATTCAATAGCTATACTTAGCAAGAGATCACAGGATTGCTCAGTCTTAAAAATGTAAGTATTTTTAAATACTGTCAATTGGTCCAGAGGAAGCAGAAAAGACTATATTGAGAAATCCTTGTAGGAAAGCAATAGTAAAAACAGATTTTTTATTAATATGTAAGATCAAAAGGAAAGCAGATGAAGTCTTCAGAATATCAAAATGCCCACGAGAAGAATCTCCTACAAAGCTACTTCATGCACAAGGGAAATTCTCTGCTCATTCCAAACTTTTTTTTATTTGTGGAGGGTGTGTCAGATGAGTCCTTCTTATTTGTGGAAAGTGGGTTATAGGGATTTTATTTGGGTTTTTTTAAGTAGAAAACCTTTCCAGAAGGAAAGAGTATTCTGTATCGTTACAAAACCCCATTTGATTGTTTATTGAGCCCCATGAGAAGGTTTCACTGGAATGTAGGACTATTCAAAAAGAGGCATTCCATGCTTCCAGAACATCTACCTCATTTCCAAAACTCTAAGGACTTATGGGAAATTTCTCAGACACCATAACTTCCCTGATCATATCATATAGATAAGCTCATAACAATAATGGTACCAAGACCAGAAAGATGCACAGAAGGTTAAAGTGGTGAGCTGCTTATCACAGGCAAGAACAGTGACACACTGAAGAATGTAATTTCTTTACCATCATGGGCTTTTTTAAGCTGCCAAGTAATTAAATGGAATCCAATCCACAAAGCAGTAACTTGAGTACACACCTCCTTCATCTATACAATTGACATTATTGTTCCTCATACAATCGGTGCACCCTAATTTAACATACATGTGGGATACATATACAATTTATGGTTGCTTTGACAGACTTAAAAAAAAATAAGGAAGAGTTTGGGTTTTTTTTTCTTCTTCTTTTTTCCTTCCCTTTCCCCCACTCCATGCCCCCATCCCTAAAATATCTCATGTGGTCACTTCATGTGCGAGTTTGCCTAGCAGGAGAGAGCACTCCATAGCTCTCTGGAACCATGCCTTTACAAAGAGGCAAACTTCCTTGTCCACAGGGGCAAAACATGCCACAGGAGTCACATGTGTGCACACACACATACACATACACAGAAGGATGAGAAGAACTACAAATAATGAACAATTATAAAAGAGATACAGTGTCCATACCCTGGTTAGGTCCATGCCAAGTTTGAGCTGAGAGATAAGATGAAGAATTACACTACGTTGATCATCCATGACTCCTAAATCCTCCTCTTCATTATCTTCAGTATCTGTCATTTCATCTTCAACTAGGATCAACTCAGAAGCTGAATGCTGAAATGAAAAGAAACATCACCATCTGGACAAAAAGACACAGTATGTTTTTTTTCCCACTATATATGTTTAAAAATGGAGCTGTCTCAATGGAACCAAAGATAGCCTCTGTTAAAACCAAGAAAAGATGCAAATTCAAAATTTAAAAAATCCAGTAATGGGTTCATAATGCATTTTGATCCTATCCTCAGAACGAGACTGGTAAGTATCAGATGCTAATTTACACGTTATCTTCTCATATTTATATTGCAGTGATGCCAGACAAAAATCATAGCATATTAAAAAGGTCTTCTATTTATTAAATAGAAGTACACAGTTGAAAATGAGTCTTCAAGAGTTTGTTTCATAAATCTCTCCAGCAAATATTCATACTTCATACCTAAATGTTGCATAACCTGATTTCACACTAATTTTTTTTCCTTTCCTCTATCCAACTTCTAAGTTATATATCTAAGAAAGTCAAGACTATTAACTGAAGGAGATAAAAAGAAGACTGTAATTAAAGTACACACCTTTGAGAAAAAAAAAAAGAAGACATTACATTTTGAGGAGTTAGGCAATGCCATGTGTCTTTATGACATTTGCAACACTACGATACTTCACCGCACAACAATGCCAATACTGCCCAGTTTCCAGACATACAAGCTGAGGATCAAGAGAGAGGCATCATGCCATTGCCCTTCAAAGGGAACTTTACAGCAGAAAGGGATAATGACCTGTGATATTTTATTTCTCCTCAGAGTTTACCATATATTACTAACAACAATCCAAACAGGTGATAGTTACTTTGTTCAATCCATTGAAACCACTCTGCAAGCCTTCTGAATAGGTATTCAGGTAAGCTTTTTGTACTTAAAAAAAAAAAGTTGGGTTATGCAGCTGAAAAAATTTACAGCCCAGCATTTCATTATTCCCCAAGGATTCTATGCTGTAAATGAGACAACACTACCTGCAAAAGTTAGCATTCCTTCACTCCAAATAGCACATATGCAGAAACAGGTAGTTTGTTACATAAAATGAGAATTTTTTCATCTCTCTGTGAAAGTCTGCAACTGAAAAGTTTCATTAAAACCAGCTGATATTCAGAATTAGGTTTCAAATATTACTGAATCATCATGTTAGAGACCCCTCAGGTGAACAACAGCTTGTGTAAGGAGAGTGTCTCTGAAATTTAGTTACTACAGATGTTTCCAAGATGTTTTCTCTCCCTCTTTTTTTAATTAAATAAATGTTTAGGTAGCTATTACCAAAAGAATAGCTATTTGGTGAAATCCAAGGACATTTGAAAGACACTTTACAATTACTTTATTTAGAAAGTAGAATACGCAGATTACATAAAACAGAATCTGGTGAGCTATAACCTCAACAGCTTGGAGCTTTTCAAAAGGACAAAACCACACTTTCTTCTTCCCACTCCCTCAGAAAATAAAAAGAAAGAATGATAAGCCCTTTCCTCCCAAAATGCACAGCATTATTATCCAACTGATGCCTTACTGACAAGTTCAATTAACATAAAACCTGACAACCTCGTACAAATTATCAGTCGGGGAGACATAAAGCACCGAAGCCTGGCTCAGCTGTACAGGCTACGATTCGTTTCGAGGGAGTGTGGAAAAAGCAGTATCAGAACTTACAGTAGATGCTTCCACAGGAGGTTTCCCTTTGATCCAGCTTGACCTCATTGAGAGCACTGAGCTACCGAATAAGCACTGCTGCTTCTGTGACTGCCATGAACCAAGCTCGCCGGCAAACAAGCTCCAGCAGGCATTAACAGTGCTAGAAAAAAAGCAAGGGAACCTCCCCTCCTCACTCCCACCCCCTCTTTTTTTCTTTTTTCCTGGCTATCCCACAAGTCGGAGAGTGTACACCGGATGCCAATCTGCTCCTTGCGTTTCTAGTCACATGGCATTGAGATCAGTGAGCTTAACTGCGCACACTTCCAACTGGGAAACGGTGCTGCTGTTTCCCAAAGGATATCCTGGCGGGCTGCTCTCCAGGTGGGGGGCAGGAGGGAGGGGGCATGAGCGTGCACAAGTGTGCACAAGTGTGAGAGAGCGAGAACGTGCGAGCGGGTAACATGCTTTCAAGAGAATGTAAAACAGCTGCATAACCTTTAGCTGTTAACAGTGTCAGAAAATAAACAAATTACATATTGACAAGTTCGCAGACTAAATCATCTATTGAGAATTTTCCTTCCCTCCTGAAGATCGCCCATTCAGGCAGGGACAGAAATCCTTCTTTCTTACCGGTGAAAATAGGTATTAGTTTTCCATGCCTTTCAAAGTGTTACTAACAAATTAGCAACTGCCTCTCATTGCTACTCTACACAACAAGCACAGTGGGGGCAAGCAACCCTATAAACAGTTGAGGTGTTCAGGAAAGTAGCATTTATATTCCTTTAAATGAAAGACTTTTTGCTCATCAGGGAGGGTAAGTACAATGTAAGATTAGGATCAAGCATGTTTAATGACCGTTCTGCAATAAGGACTGTCATTTTAATTATCTTAACTATCCCTTATTTTAAGAACATGTGCAAGGGCACAAAAAATCCCACAACTCTACTACTAGAGTGATCAACGTACTGGTGACCTTCAGTGCACATACAATGGCATCAGTTGTCTGCACCTTTTTTCACTTTCCAAGAAAATAAGAACTTAAGGAGCAGTTTACAATTTATGTCACAGAAACTGAACAACAGTCATCTTCAGTAAGCAATATCCATTCTCTATTTCCCTCTCTTCTCATTAGCTGTTCTAGTTAATTACTGAATTGCTTGTTGAGAGCACAGAAAACAGACACTTCTCTTTTAACTAACTCATATTTTCTTTAAAATAAAAACAACCACGTAAGCACAACACAGGGTGTGTGGACATACAGCCACAAAATACAAAGCTACTGGTTTTTTAGGTTTTTAAGTTCTTTTTCTTTCCACAGAAATATTATGCAGTTTAGTAGTAACCGATGTGTAAGCATTCAGTAGAATGCAAAAGATTATGTTGAGTGATTATCCTTTAATGGCAGCTTTTCTGACACAGACATACATTTCCCCCCGCCCCGTAAAATATAATTGCAAAGCTGAACTAGGAAAGCAGTGATTTGCTCCATTCCTGTGTGGTCAGAGCATAATGTAAAAGCTATTGAGCTGTGTGCAGCTCAGCCTGGGACTGAACAGCACAGTTAGGCTTCAGTACTAACCCTGAGAATCAAATACGGAACCAGTTACAAACAAGCACCATAAAGGTACTTATATTTAAAATAATTTTAATCAAAATTAATTTCCAACACTGGGCTGAAGCACCAGGATTTTTCAGAAAAATATGAACGGAAAACAACAGATCATTTCTAGAAATCCCACGAAGGCATTCACTTCAAAGTTTAAAGGCTGAAGACATGAAAACACACACCAGCAGAGAGCTATTTTAAACAGGTCACTTCATTAGAAATGGGATCAATTAATTTGGAGAGGTCATCTGCTGGGATATGAAATGGATGTTCTAGTCGGCAGTCTTCATTAGAAAACATCCTGATTCTTTTTTAACAGATGAAACCTATAAGGGAATGACATTGTTTCTTAAGGAAGCATTCTGCATTTAAAGAAAATGTCTTCAGGAAAAAGACACTTTGACAAGCCTGGGATAGAATCACAGGGTTAAAGGCTACATTTCTTTCTGTCAAAGAGCAAACCTGCCTCTGTTCTTCCAAAGCCTCTTCCACAAGTTAATTTTTCAAATTAACTGCTTTGCTGGAAATTAATTTCTGGATGATTAGTCCAGTTATAAGACTGAGAGCTTGGTTTTCCAACATGCTTCACAAACCATATCATGCAACAGTACTGTCAAGCATGACATGGATCTCGTCTTGTTTATTTGTTGGGGGAGGAGAAGGGGGGAGAGAAGGGAATATACAGAATGACAATATCATTTAGCTTAGAATGCACCTCAAGAGATCAACTTGACCCACACCCTGCTCAAGCAGGGACACCTAGAACCAGCTGACAAGGATGGTGTCCAGCTGGGTTTTGAATATCTCCAAGTATGGAGACTCCATAACCTCTCTGGGCAACCTGTACCAGTGTTAGACCACCCTCACGGTGAAAAAAGCATTTTCTGATGTT
>JANZLQ010000009.1:179579-194692 GCA_026212715.1 Elanus axillaris
AACAACCCCCAAGCCCACCGACCCATTTCCTGAAGGTTCTGAAAGCACAAACCACATGTGACATTTAATTAGCCTAACGAGTTCAAGCACCCACCTGAAGGAAGGGCAAGGATGATAAAAGGACACAAACTGAAGCTCCACGCACGCACGCCCACCGGAACTGGACCTTTAGACTGACTGGACCAACGCTGGACCCAGAACCAGTGAAATCTTTCTCTTTTCTCTCTCTGTCTCTCCCTCTCTCTTTCCCGCAATCCCTACACCTCATCCCTTTAAGATATAAAACCATTGACCAAGTCTGGGACTAGGAGTGGATCCAGCTGCCCCTAGGCTCTCCTCTGAGAAGGAGCCTAGAAAGCAAGGGGTTCTGCTCTGAACCTCGTGACTCAATAGGTGGGCTCCCTCCTTAGTGTCTTTCCTGAACTGCTCCCCAGATAAGCAAGGCCTGTAGCATATGTTTGGTGACATGTGGCTAGCACCTTACACAGTTTACTGACATAGTTTCACAGTTTCTTGTTGCAAGCACGCCCGTTCTTGTTGTGAGCAAATAAAAGCTTGAGGTTTTTGAGTTAAAGGATCCCTGGTGTCGTTTCACCTTAATCCTGACCTGGGAATCAGCAAACCTGAGTCGTCATCCTGAGAAACTGGGATGTGACACATAACAAAAATTACATGTTTGAGTCCAGCTGCTTCCTGTTGCTCCACCAATCCACAAACTTCCACTTACTACTTCTGCCAAAAACACCATCTTCAGCTGAGCTTTTTATAACTTAAAAATCTAATTTATTCTCTTTTTTTCCACTCCCTTTTTTCTTCTTTTTTAAGGGCTAGTGCCCCAGGGCCTTCAAATGCAGGGTGCTGATTTCAGGAAGACTGTCCACAAAGCACTTAAGATTCTGTACTACAAACAGTGCTATGCTCCCCCGTTTATATCCATCTCTTCAAGGGTACTCCCTTCTCAATAAATCATGAGTTCCACACGCAAAGCAGTACCTCAAGCCACACACGCAACTCAGTAACTCTCATCAGCAAGTGAAGGGGAGGAGAATGGACTTTTTAAAAAACTGTCATTTAAAACAAGTCATAAATGGCTCAACTCAACTGCAAAATGATACTCTGAGATTAGTTAAATCAGCTGCTGCTCTTTATGTTCTTGCTGCAAAGCCCATGCTTCCACATCCCATTTGGCTTTACCAAGTGATCAAGAATAAAAACATCTAAAAAAACTTAATGGAACAAATTGCAGCGTATTAGTGAGTAAATTAGTAACTCTCAAACAATATTCTTAAGCCTGTCTTAAGACCACACTGTAAGAACTGCAGTTGGCTTATCTGAAAAAGAAATTGCACAACTTCCTAAAAAAGCAATTACAGGTAATTTAAACATTGCGATTAATGGACACTAGAAGCAACTGAATTTGAAATTACTTTCTAAGGACAGATCTGGAAGAGGACCAAAGTAACATGTAATATTAAAAAAAAATTTTAAAAAATCTGGTTTATCCCTGGATTTTTTTAAACTATATTCAATTCAAGATACTACAAAAGAACCAGAAAAACAAACAGCTTTATTGATTTCCCCAGCCATTACACATTTTGTTAAAGGTGATATAATTTAATTTAAGCCATTCCAATTGCCAAAGAGCATTCACTAGTAGAAAAGGGTTTCTTCAGCTCTCTTAAAACCTTCTTCCCAGTTCTCCAGGTCTCATGTGCTCCAGGTGCCCTACAATCTGTGGGGTCTCAGAGTGAAGTATTTTCCTGGTGGGCAGCACTGGTAACCGAAGCAGACAGTAGAAGCTGGAGATGTTTGGCATGGTGAGAGACTTTCAGGGCATGAGATGCCTGATACGCAGCTGTGAGCCTCCTCAAAGAGTCGATGCTTCAGAACTGCCCTTTACCAAGTAAATGCCACAAAAGCACAAATCAACAGGCTGGTGCAGGATGATGCGGACAAGTTCTGCCCATAATCACTTAACAGGAAAAGGGGTCAGAAAACAATATAGTTTTCCAACTCAAAGAATAGTCAGCTATACTCAAGAGACACCCAAGAGCAAACAGCAACATGGAAGAAGCAGCAGCAAGCAAATGTTGTGGTCTTAGCGTCTCCTGTCTATCTCAAACCAGCATAAAAAACAAACAGCTTTTTCTGTCACCAGAAGATAGAAATGTGTACTGACAGTCTGTTAATTGCTTTTAAACTACAAAGAGACTGTACACTTGCCATAGTCCGCTGTCCAAAGTACCTCAAGAGAAGCAAAAGCACACAGCAATAACATATTTTTCTAGTTTTTAGAGTGTACTTTTGCATGAAACTTAGCACTTTCACAACTAATTTCAAAGAGGATACTATAAAGAAAAAAGTACAATTAATAATTAATAAAAGCATCCACCATCATACATAGTTTGCATCTAACCAACATCAAGTCTCAGATACAACAGAAACCACCTATAGAGACTTCGCATGCTTACCTCTGTATTTGGTTGTAGTGCCTGTCCATCCTGGGCTGCAGATGGTACTATTGCCCATGTAATGTTGGCACTAGCAGATGATAAGGAGCTCAGGGCACCATTTTTCAGTTGCTCTGTGGAGTGCGACTTGGGCCCAGGCCATCCCAGGATACCCTCTGAAGCAGAAAGTGAGTGTCAATGTACACAAGACAGGTTACAGACTTCTTCAATTCATCTCATCATTCTACTAATATAAATGAACTGCTATCTCTTCTCTGCTTCCATGCACAGTTTTACTTTAGTAACAACAATACTGCGCCAATTCATCTGTGGTAAGTTTGGGTTTTTTTTTTAAAGTCAACAAAGGAACATTTTAAAACATTACTCCTACCACCAGGAAGAATTCTACATAAAGATTATACAACCTGGCACACTTTGGTAATTAAGCAAGTGTTCTCTATCCTCTGTTTTCATAGTTATGAAGTTATCCAAGTAAACCCTTCATTTCTTCTGCCTGAAATCAGTTTTAAGCTTAGCAGCTGTATTTTATTTCTGTCTGTACTATTAAAATCTCTTTCTAGATTAAGTGCTAAAATATTTTACTAGTCCCAAGACCACAGTTTAGAAGAGGTCTCATTAGAAAGATATGCATTAAATATGAATCAAACAGAATGAGACATCAGAACAACCCTTATTTCTGGGGACACCTTATTTCCAGGATGGGCCAGTATTTAAGGATGCCAAGACAGAAAGAAGGATCAGCTAATGTGACTGCACAGTTATTCCTCCCTTACTGCTCTAAAACATAGTATCAACATTCTAATCAGCAGCCCTCAGCATAGGGCTTAAATTTCAGCAATTAATTACACACTGCTATAAAATGCAGAGATATGGATAAGAAAATTGCGGCTCTTCAGTCATTACCATAATCTGTATAGGAAAATACAATTAGCGCTACAGGGAGGATCTGCTTCTCTCATCACTGACAACTTTTTAAGATGACCCAAATCAACACAAAGTACATTAAAGAACATGCAATTTACCTTCTCTGTACCACCAGGGGTTACCAGAGGTTGCATCCTAATTAAAGTAAATGGTCTGATCTGGTGAGATAATGCTGTGTACTATTATATTAATACTTACATTATCAAAAAAATGGGTCACAAATCCTATAGCTGACCTTTTACAAATTGGAAAGATAAAATAATTGGAGAACATTCCTCTTATCTAAAATGGCACTAAGTTATGATGACATGACAAAACTTCAGGTCTACTTGCTTAGCATGATTTTGTGGCACCATCTTTTGCTGAAGAAAGCATAAGCAAATAGTTAAGCATAAAATGATCTTCAAAGATCTGAGTTACCAAAAGCGAAAAAAATCCAACTTCTTTTTTTAATGTTTGTTTCACACAATGACTCAAATTTCTTACTGCCAAAGGAAGAGCATCTCTGTGGCTCTGTTGTTAGGCCACATACTGCAAAGCTTTTTGGGTTTCAATGACTTTGAGGACCATGCCAGTAGATGTTATAAGAGCTGGTTGAGTTATGTGAACCATGTAAGAGAAAATGCAAATATCAAACAAAGGGTCATTTTCTTGGATTGGCACTACACATTGATCCTACACATCAGGAAGCTAACATCTGTCCCCATTCCAAAGACACAGATAAATAAACACATGATGCTGGTATACATGGCAAGTAACAAAGAGCACAGTCACTGTAGCCATAGTATCTTGAGCAACTTGCTGCTAGGAACAAAGGATAACCCCAGATCCCTCAAAACAAGCTGATTCAGAGGATAATCTGAAGATTGTTTTGGCAGATCCAAAATGGACTCTTGCTGCGTGGGAGGAAGGAAGCATACTGTTGTCGTGGTTTAACCCCAGCCACCAACTAAACACCACACAGCCGCTCACCCATTCCCCCCCGCCCCGCAGTGGGATGGGGGAGAAAATTGGGAAAAGAAGTAAAACTCGTGGTTTGAGATAAGAACAGTTTAATAGAACAGAAGAAAGTAATAATGATAATAATAACAATAATAAAATGACAACAGTAATAATAAAAGGATTGGAATGTACAAATGATGTACAGTGCAATTGGTCACCACCTGCTGACTGACACCCAGTTAGTCCTCATGCCCCAAGTATATTTTTTAAAATGTAATTTCTATAAATAAGCACAACAAGAAGCTCCCACTTGAATAAATACCTTGCTTCAGGGGAAATTTTTAAGTGTGAACAATTTACTTCATCATCAGTTACATATTTTTAAAAACACTATACTAGTTTTCCTTTTCAGTATAAACACATCATAAGAAGACTATTTACTTCATCTTTCTCCACACATTTTAGAGATTCTCTTACAGAAATAGAAAATGTTAGAACTACACGAGCATGTTTTTCCACCTGTCCCAAGGGCAGTGTTACCCT
Organism: Elanus axillaris; assembly: GCA_026212715.1. NCBI lineage: Eukaryota > Metazoa > Chordata > Aves > Accipitriformes > Accipitridae > Elanus > Elanus axillaris. The sequence continues at coordinate 184,460 of JANZLQ010000009.1, forward strand.
CACAAAACAACAACTCTTGTCAGCTTAATCAATTTTTAAACAGATCTTAACAATACATTATGACCTAGCCAACACCAATAGGATGCCAAGAGTTAAGGTCCAAAGGATAAAGCACATCTGTTTCCTCAACAACTCTGCATATGAGAAAAATTGTTTTGATAAATTCTCTGTCCCTGGAACTTGACTACTTTGCAGAAGAGATATACGCAGTAAAAGATATTAGTCATATGCCACAGAAACCTAAATAAATAAAAATTCAGCTCTCTGAACAAGTTCAAAAAAATTTCCATGCCTAGTTTCAAAGTGCCATCACGGAACTTTTGGTGATCTTTAATCTACAAATCTTACTCTGAGACGTCAGTGTTCTCATATTAACCCAAGGGAGTTGCCATATACCTAATATAGCAGCCTAGTTTTCAGGCAAAAGCAAAGTATGAAGAGAGAAATCATCAGAAAAAAATCTTAAAATCAACTAAGATCAGAATACAATCTCTATATATTAAGTGAAAGGACACAACAACATGGCTCCTACTTCACTCGCATTATCAATTGTGCATACAAAACATTCTCATCTACACTAGTAGAAATTACTCTACCATGAAATAGTACAGGTAGTTGTTCTCTGTCCTATATCAAATAAAATTATTTTATTGGAATTTATTCTCCGCAGACTAAGTTGCCAACTGTAAATAACCTGATCCACTCTAAAGGAGTTGCCATCTTTGCCACTTTATGGCACTCAAAATTTTCTATCACTAGTCCAATTCCTGTTCTTTTAAAGACTTCAAGAAGAAAAAAAAAGATATGAAAACTAAACACATTATGAGAAAGAAAGTTTATCTTCAGAGCTGGATACAAATAGGAAGAAACTACTGTCACTGCTCCGTTTTTAAGCCAGCTTTTTGCTCCGTTCTCAGTCATAGCCAAAGACAGCTGACAGAAAGGTTAATTCAATTCTTATTTTGATACACTTCATAATTCTAAAGAAATTCCCAAGAAAGGCAGTCACAAATTATACAAAAGCATTCACAGCTACACAGCTACTTTATTATTTGCTGTAAGACTATGCAAAGCACCACATTAATTAAAACAAAACATCTGTTTCTGCAGGAAACAATGCAAAAATTAGAAAGGACATAACAAATCCACAACTAGTAAAATCAGCCAAATCTCTTCTGTCTGCACAGTGTTGGTTCTGTGGTTCCAGGAGTGGAAACTCAAGCCTGATTCCTCTGGAAGTTCAGTGCCTCTGTACACACAAAACGACAGCTCTTACAGAAAATACCCCAAAAAGAGCTTCTTTCCTGCTTCCCCTCAACATCGATTTCCACTGTGATGAACATGCAGCAGACAAATCCACCAAGGCACAGGAGAACGCTTCTATGTAAGAAAAGTACAGCATCCAGAGACAACCTCCTCTCCCTTCCCTATAGCAACACTATAGTCCACAAAACCCCATCTATTTCAGATGGCACAATAGGCTGTAACCCACACAAATGCCCTCAGGAGAAATGTGCTTCCCTCTCACAGGTGCACACGGCAGGAAGGAGGGAAATTCTCCCCAAAGAGAAGGTTTACTGGAGATTTTTCAGTTAAGCAAGGTTGATAATTTTCGTTTGTTGGTTCTGATTTTCTAGGTACCTCACGTACCTTCAAACTATGTTTTTGCATGACAATTTATGCATGAAATATGCCTAACATCTACCTCAATCCTATTACAAAACCTCTTCTATTTTAAGTCCTCTGGTCTTGGTTTATAGACTAAAAAAAACACTTATGTTTTTCCTGGCACAACTGTAAGCTAACATCTATTCATAAAGAACTCTTATGATATACTGTAACTACACTCTAACAAATATCCCCTTAACAATGCAATGGCAGGCGTCACGGGGAGTCCAAGATTAGATCTGGATGGATGTGACCGTTTTGCCTCTCTGCTGAATCCTACAGCAGGCTGAACCAGCAACAGCAAGTGGCAGCTGCACATCTGCTTTTCAGATTAGAACGACAACGTGGTATTTGCTAATGCTGTGCAGGACTAGAAAATAACATAATCTTCCAAAGAAAGAAGAATGTATACAGAATAATGTATTAGCATTTAGATAGAACAGCAAATTGTTTTGGTTATTCTCGACAGAAGCAAGTCTAGCAATGATACATTTACGGGAGACCTGACTGACCATGCCACGTTTAGGAAATTACACCAGTAACAAAGAATATGTTCTCCCCTGTCTTCTTTCCTCACCCTTCCCTGCCCACAAGCATTTGGCAGGGAAGGGTTAAGCAAGAAAGAGGATGACTCTGTTCATTTTTTCTCTCCTGCCATCTCAGCTGCAGGAGAATCCCTAGTTGTCATCTGTTACCAAATTGAATGCATCTAGATTTTGTCTTTCCTGTCCATTTATTTTCTAAAAAAAGGACGCAACAGAGAATCTGCTAAAAAAAAGTTCAAATACACCCCTCCGAACTCCTGAAACATCTTCAATCCATTTGCTGCCATGGGAGCCAAAATAAGCAGCATTTGCACATTCAGATGAACTTGAGAAAATCCACAGCAAGGATGAGTTTGCATTTTGTTTTTAAAAAAATCCTCAGAACAAAGAAACATTATATTTTACACTTTGGAAAAGTGGGCAAATGAGAAACAGAAAAATATAGGAGGGGGATTCCTGTCAGGGAGATGCTTTATTCAGAAAATGAATGGCTAATGTGAAATACAGACTAAAAGAATGGATTTAGCTGTGCAGGCTGCTACAAGAAGACAGGGTTCTGTCTGCCAAAACATTAAAATAAAAAAAAAAAAAAAGACTTAAAACACAACATAAGCTGGTAAAGCTACTTTAAAACAAACATTCAAGTTTGCTTTGTTGGCAGCGTGGAAGGGAAGGATGTTGTCACGGTTTAACTCCAGCCAGCAACTAAGCACCACTTGCTCACTCCCTCCCACCCAGTGGGATGGGGAAGAGAATCAGGGGGGAAAAAAAGTAAAACTCGTGGGCTGAGATAAGAAGTTTAATAGGACAGAAAGGAAGAGAATTTCTGACACAGGCCAGGATGCCGTTGGCCTTCTTGGCCACCTGGGCACACTGCTGGCTCACATTCACCCGGCTGCCAACCAGCACTTATTATAAAGACTACTTGCCAACCAGCACTTATTATAAAGACTACTTAGCAACAGCTGAGAACATCAGTGTGTTATCAACATTATTCTCATACTAAATCCAAAACATAACACTATGCTAGCTACTAGAAAGAAAATGAACTCTATCCCAGCCAAAAGCAGGACAAATGTTAACCATAGCAGTCAATAGGCCCTAGAGATACTCTTCTGACAAAAGCTGCACGGGCAGAAAAAAGATAACACTAAAACTTTTAAAGTTTGAAGCAGACAAAAGTTTCTTCTACACATTTTTATTTTAAAAGGCACCTGTTTCATGTCTGCCTGCTAAATGAACTCAAGCTTCTCACAAGGCCCTTAATGCTGATCAGCAAATACTTTCCATGTACCTAAGTGGTGACATTCTTGGCCAATAAGAAAATCTTTGACATTTTTCTCCCTCCTACAAAAAGAGCAAAATTCCCAAACCAAAGAAGCCTGTATAGATGCAATCTCTTATCCTCAACTCACACTGCACATAACCAACACTTTCAGCTAATAATATCCTTCTCCAGCATATTTTTCAATGAAAGGAAAAAAATTTACAATAAATTTAGCTAGTGATCAATGCACATACCTTTAATAACATGAGCTAGAAATGATTTTGACATTATTTGACATTTTGACTCAAGAGTAGAAACAAGGATTTTGCTCCACTGACTGTTCACGTTGATGCACTTCCAAAATCAAGCGCTAACAAAAAAAGACAATCACAAAACCCTTCCTTGAAGCTTTAGTGGGGAAATAAAACATGTATTGACTACTCTTCAAGCCAAGATCGAAGACTTCAGTTTAATCTTCACGTCTGCTTGTAGGCTTGAGGTGCAGGACTGACAACTCATGAGAAACATGAAAATTAAGAGGAAAAATCATGTCATGTTTAAACAATTTCATGACAAACAATGCCATAAAAATATTTAAAGTCAAGACCTACAAAATCCTAGATTCTGGATAAGATTCCACTAAACTGAATGCCAACCTGTTTTCTTTCTACTCACATTACTAGAAACCAAAGCAATAAAAATATTTACATCAAAAGAAAGGTGACATTTCTGTTTAAAACTATAAAGGTCTGTAAATCTGTTTAAAATAGCTACTATTTAATTATAATCTTCATGAGTGCATTCTGTAAGTACTAGGTCAGAATTTCTCAGCTACCTGAGCCCTTGCTTTAGAAGCAGTAAAGATTGCAAGGCCCGCAGTGGACAGAGAAGACGACAGCAATCCTTGCATAATCAGCCATAAAGACTTCAAGGACACAAGCAGAGCAAAGGTACAGAGAAAGCAGAGAAAGTAGGTTATCTATCTACTTTTCAGGCAGTCCTCTCTCTTTATGGCATATTAGTGAGCAGTTTTGATGCTGAAGGAAGGTAAACTTAACCTTAAGTTCAAATCACCAAAGCTAAGCCATTTATTATTTCTCACACTCCACATGAGCAGGACTGCACTGCTTTGCTGGACTGGACTGCTTTCATGAACTGTGGGCTAGAAGCAAGAAAACAAGTTATGAAATTCCTGTCTTGTTTCTCTCTACAAAATCCTGTGGATCCTGCCCCACAATGCCCTGTAGCACCTTGGACACTATGCAGCAGGTAATGAGAAAGCACTGGGATGGAAACATTTGGCAATAAATTGCACAGGGCCATCACATCTCATGGGAAAGTAGTTTGAGACTTCCTGTCAGAGGAACATATGGCTTTTAGCCTAACGAGAGTCATTTTCACCTGACAGTATCAACAGGTGATAGTAAAGGTCATCATCTTTTAGTTGCACATTCTGGTTATGAAATTAAGAAAATTCACCTGGAGGACAAAGAACTGAAATTAAATATATCATATCTCAGAGTTTGCTAGAGGATTACTTAAAGGCATTAGGCTCATTAAAATGAGTTTATGCAGCTTTGATGACTCTGAAACTCTACCGACTCAGCAGAAATGTTAAGTCTATCAAAGCACGCCTGAACAAGATTAAGTGTGTAGGAAAATCAGTAATCAAGACTTGTAGGCCAGGTTCTTTCAGGCAACTGTTGCATAACAAGGCCTGGGGAAAATGAGAAAAGAAAAAAAAAAAAGCATTTCACAGACTCTCTCAGTCTGGGAGAAGAGACTAAATATTTCAGCAGTTTTTAGTTCGTTCCTTTTTTTTTTTTTAATTACATACCAAAGAATTAGCACATGTACACACTGAATAATTAACTGTTTGAATTCAAGTTCTCACAGTGACACCAAAAATGCTGGTGTGAGCCAGTGCTACAGAATTTTAATTCCTGAAAGGATTCTTGTACAAGTTTAAAGTCTTAGGAAGAACAAACAAAAACACTTATTAAATTTTATTAAGTCCTCTATAGTCATGGCTTTCCAATTTTTTTTCAAAAAATATGGGATTCCCTTTCAGTAATTACTAATGTTATGCTTGCTTTTTTCTGTTCTTGTGCACAGACCCTCAAAATTCACTGTCAAGTCTGTCAAGTCAAAATACAGACACTGATTTAACAGAAGATTATTTGGACACCGATTCAAGGACATGTACAACTCAAGTCATCTATCTCTGACAGTTCACTTAGATCACATGGACATGAAAAACAACCTTGAGGGACTTTGAAACTAGAAAGTGACTTTCTTTGAAGTATGCTTTTCATCTGTCTTTGAAACCATTCTCTTCTGAAATCAAATTATATCAAAGAATTCAATTAAATGCACTTTAACATTATCATTTAGATATGTGCAAGGGTTTTTTTTGCATTTTCTACAAGAAAACCAGAATACAGAAAATAAGAAAATATTTTGTTTATTTATTTTCCTTTATGAAATATATCAGAATCTGTATGCGGGAAACTCACGATATACTATGCTATCAGTGTCAAAGTTTTTACACTGTTTTTTCCTGGAACCCTTTTTACATCATTCTCCTACTTCTCAGCTGACCCTCATGTTTCTTTTCTCCCCACAATGGGAATTCTTCAGAGGGCTTCCTACCTAGCTGTCTCAGCAGCCCTGAGGGCATATCCCGTCCTGTAGTAAACCTACTGTATGTAAGGACAGGTTGAGGGGGAATGTTGAAGCACCTGAAGAAAACCTAAGAAGCCACCCCATATCCAAAGTTCTGCTGCTCCTGTTCCTCGTATATCAAGTCCTGCTACAGCTTTTAGACTAGGCAGTGCAGTCTGTGCATGGAAAAACATTGACCACCCTTTCAGAAAGCTAAAGGTCCAACATCCAACATTATGGACAGAGATGTAGAACTGGGTGAACTGAAAAAATTGAGCTACATGGGGACTGAAAGGTTCATGCCTGCAGAGCTCAATGCAGAATCACACTGTTTGACATTTTAGGCTCATAAAAATTTGCCACAGATTTTTTTTTTTTTTTTTTTTTTAATAGCAGCATGGAGAACTCTTTCCAGATTTAAGAAAACCACAGACTGGAATAAATCTGCCTCAACAGCATCCTTCCATGTAGAAAACTAGAAATACCACTTTCACTGCAGCATCTGTATTGTGATTTCAATCAAAAAAAAAAAAAAAAACAAGCAGCAGGTTCTGCACTGTCATTAAGAATATAGGCTTATCTACCTGTTCTCCATGCCCTCCTTGGTTTGGTTTTTTTTTTGGTCTTGCTGTCTTCAGAACCTGATTTCTCTCAGAAGACTTAGTACAGCCTCTTTTCCTCCTCTCTTCTGATTTCAATAGATTTTGCATCTTTTTTTACACAAAGAAAAAAATTATGATACTTGAGGCTGTAGAAGCTTACAAGCTGCTCACCCCAACGTGCCTCTCTGAGGAAAGGTAAGTTTTGCCTGCTTCAGTATCATAATAAAAAACCCCAAGGCACATAAAGTAACAGCTAAGAGAGCTTGTGCTCACCTGATGACAGTGTCCTGTTATGATGCTGGCCCACTTGATGCATGCTTTGCTGTAATAGAGTCAAACATTCTCCAAGGCAGCTCAGGGTGGCAGCAGAGGTAGCTTTTAACAGCAGCAAGTCCTGATCCAAGGCAGAAAGCGGCCCAGAACTTGGGAGAGCTTCAATGGCTTGTACAAGATTCTTCTGTTGTCCCTCAACTTGGCTCATGATCTGTAAAGGTCCAAAAACATCTGCTGTCATAGGAAATATCACTATGTAGCTGTTAAATTCTTATGGGTTGATATAGTGACTAAATGTGAAGAACTACCACAAATGGATGTTAATGTTCTGATCCAAACATACCATATACTTACCTACAAAAACGAAGGGCTTGAGACTACCAAAGGCCTGTAAAAATGTCAAGACTATGTTAGAGAAAATTGTCTCTTAAAATAGTAGGTTCATAGTAGGTTTAAAAGTGTGACTCATACTTTCTGAAAGTCTTCGTAAGGAAAAGTATGAAAATTCTACTTCCTTCTCCATTCTTAATTTAGGCTTAGGTTTTCTTTCCTATATACATATATGATCTGAGACACCATAGGAAGCTATACTGTCCCTCCTCCTTCTTTCCTACATAAAATAGTTAATCACAGTTTAAGAACAGACATTTTTCATTTCTCAACCATCAGTAAGGAACTGGTTTTTTTTAAAATAAGGTAACTTGTGAGTTTACAGACATTAGCATAGGATCCAACTTAGAGTACTTATTTACTATCAGATATGAACATCAGCTGTCAGGGAGAAAGTTAATCTGCTTCTAGATTTGGACCATCCAGATGAAGACAAAATGCATGCTTGTATAGCAGATAAGAACAACATTATTTGAGCAGGCTGTTCTTTAAACAAATTGGCAAGCTTCCAAAATCCTTCTGAAAGCCAAAAGAAAAAGGAGTTGTTTAAAACTTCTCTCTCAGTTTTTACAGCCTGTAGAAAAGCACACATGCACATAAGAAGCCTCTTTTCTTACACTTACCTTGCAAAGAACTTATTGCAAAAACTTAGAGGTTCATACTTGAGGTATCCAAAGCTTTCAGAAAAAAAGTATCTGAAGACTTTGTAAGCAACAAAGATTCAAACTCCATTTGTCCAAGCTACTATACTGTAAAAATGTATTATTATGAACTCCATGACTTTTGTATTACCATTATCGTATTTTCAAAGTACAGTGTGCTTCCTGTAGCCTACACTGTGGTAAAGACTGATTAAAGAAGTATACCTTGAGCGCACTGAAAAGCAAGAAAGGAAGCTGAACTCAAAGATGCAAATAACCATCCTTGCAAACAATTTAGAGTAGAATTAAGTGAAAAGCTGTTGTTGCAAGGTTTGTAAAGAAATTTAGCCAAGGTTGCTGAAGGTTACAATAATGACATTTTAATAGTCAACATTTAAAACAGAGGCCAAAGTGTCAGGAGAAGCCACAGATATTTTTAATTCCCTTTGACAAAAAGCAAAATCAGTCAGAAGGTGACACAGACCCCCACGATACGCAGCTTTTGAGAACTGCTAGAACCCCGGGCACTGTTCTGCTTTGAGAAGTCACACACCATGTAACTGAGCTCCACAGCACGCAGGGTTGCTTCAAGGCTAAAACAAAACCAAAAGCACCACAGACACACATTCATGCAAATATTCCTTCCTCAGGAAGAGAGCTCAGGGAAGCAATCTGAAGGAACAGCTAGGAGAAAAAAGATCATCTTCTCCCTGGAAGACAATATAATCGTATGGAAAACTGCTTCCCTCCTTTTCCCATCCTGCATAAGACTGAGATGTTGAAAACCTGACGTTCTCATGCTTCACAGCAATAGAAATGTTCTATTTTCATTTCTAGAGTGACTAGTTTTCCTACTTTTTTTTTTTTTTTTGTGAGAGAAAACTTACAGTCCTGAAGATTTGCTTCCATAGGAAATAAATCCAAAATAAAACTTTGAAAAATTCAAACATTTCCATTTTCCCCTCCCCGTTCTTCTGCTGCTGAACATTTACTGCTCAAGCACTCATCAAAACAATTCTGTTTAAGGTGCTGAATCAACAGAACAAAAAGGAAGAACATCACCTATTCTAGAGTCATAGAACAACTCTTTGGCAAAAGGGGAAGGAAGTAACGTATATTATTGAAATAACTGATTTTTTTTACATGCTTGCCAATTGTTTGGATTTTCTTAAAGTCATTGACAATAGATATTAAAGGGTTCAAGTGTTGTTCTAAAAAAAAGAGTATATCAAAGAGGAGCTAATACAAAAATACCAAACCATGCTAGACAAAACTCATTAAATAACACGTTAACCCTTAAACAGGACAGACACTAGGCCATGCAGCTATAGCATTGTCCTCTACCTTACTTGTGGGTCTGCTTTTTGCTATCTTGGGGAGAGGAGGAGGAGGCAGAGCACTTCATTTATCAGCACTCTAAGCTGGTTTCAAATCCAGAATGAAAAGCTCTGATTTTGAGAAAGTTAAATTGTAACTTTTGTTTTCCAAAGTGAAATAACTTCCTTAATTTTGAATGACTTTGCTCTTACACAGGGTTATTTTAGTACCTTACAGCGCTTCATCCTCCCCATTTGCAAATAGAAACAGCTCAAAGTAGTAGTTCTCTACTTCTTTAAAATACCAAAGACTATTTGCCCCCATCTCCTCATGAAGTCTCAACCCACTTCTCTTTCCATTCTTGTTTTAGCTTTGGCACACCCTCTTCAGCTATAAATAGCTTCTCATAATATGGAAAAGAAAACGTATATTCCCACAAATGCACTCAAACTTCAGAAATAAAACTCTATGCTAAATATAAAATAGAAAAACTGAAAGAACTTTCAGGACTACATGTATTAAAAGGAATTAAATGCATGCATATATCTAACATTAGTAGGCCTTTTACCCAAGTGCAAAATCTTCAGTAAGAAGCCTCAGGCTAGAAAAAGGCCAGCTCATGTGCATGGCTTGCTCCCTTCTCCACCTTCACCCTGCAGCAGAACAAGCAGACCACATTATGTGGTCCCTATCAACAGCTGTTCCTGAATCTTGAAGGAGATTCAGACCCTTTAGCCTGACAGAAATTCTCAGGTATTGTCCATATTCTTGAGGTGAGTTGACCCTGGCTGGATGCCAGGTGCCCACCAAAGCCGCTCTGTCACTGTCCCTCCTCAAATGGGCAGGGGGAGACAAAACACAACAAA
>JANZLQ010000009.1:199928-229040 GCA_026212715.1 Elanus axillaris
CAGGTCAGCTGTCCCGGCTGTGCCCCTTCCCAGGTTCCTGTGAAAATTAACTCTATCCCAGCTGAACCCAGGACACTATACTAATGAGAAAAAATATTTTAAGAAGGGATCCTGGAACACAAAGTGAGGTATTCTGAAAGCATCTCGGAAAGATGGAACAAGATAATGCCATCTACACCAATTGTCCTTTCTTGATTACTGCTTCCCTCCCATTACAGACAAAAAGCACATAATTCTCCACTATTGTCACCTCATGGTAGCAGCTGGCTTGACCTCAATTATTTTAAAGAAGCAAACAATGACAAGTAAAATTAGAAGGACTTGTTATATAATAGTTGTTAAGGCTTAGACACTTACATTCTATCAATGAAGCTCCAAAGGAGCAAGTTAATTTTCACTTGACATTTAATTTGCTGAGCCATAACAAAAAGTTACAGAACAAACAGAATTATACCTCTGACAATCAGGATGGCAGCTAATCACCAGGGCACTTTTTTTTTTCTTTTCCATCCTTGCTTCTGCTTTCACAATTCTATTTCCTCCCTTGGAGGAAAATGAAAACAAGCTTCCTTCACCCCCATCCACATTTTGTTCTCTTTTCCCTAACCAGGAATCCACATAATCTCTGTTAAGGAAAGAACTAAAAAGCCAGTTGCTACGTATCTTCATTGTCTCAGCTAACAAAATATCATTTCCTTTGGGGGTTTGTTTTGGCTTTTTGTGCTCAGCCTTCTCATTGCGTGCTCCCTGGGGTGGTTCCTTGTGAGGAAATCCTTACAGAACAGAGAGCAAATGTCATTAGGACTGATTCTAAAAGCCAAGCCTAAGACAACCAGGAGAATACAAGGTGTGGAGGAGGCAGTCTGGCTCAGTTGTTTCCTGTTCTTAGCTATTCTTTCCAATCTGCTGCTTCCATTGATGCTGCTGCTGTTCCACTGGTCGCCATCAGCACCTCCAGGGGCTATGAGCTCTATAAGGACTTCAGCACAGTATTTACACTCCAGGGAGCAGCTGTTATTTACCAACTCCTGTCAAGCACTTTTTAAATTGGTTAGTTAATTTATTCATATACTAGACATGATCCTATGCTCTGTTCTTTACACATTCTATTCCTATTTTGTATCTTTAAATTCCGTACCTTGGACACTTGCAGCATATCCTTACAACATATATCATTCTATTTTGTGAAGACAACATTCATTAATCATTTGATGGGACTACAGACTTCTTACTCATTGGTCTACTATCCAGTATCTTATTAGTCACACCTCAAGCTCCCTTGCTGCTAGTTGTACAAGTACAATAATCAGACTTTGTATTTTGTAGGTCTTCATACTATTGCTTTAGCCCATAAAGTTGTTGGATTTGAGGGAGGAAAAAGGGGATAAGGGTCTTTTTTGTTGATGGGTCTGGAAGCCTTACACATTCCTTCAGTACCAGAGGAGGAAAAGTAATCTACCTTCCCAAGAAATTCTCAGTCTGTTGCAACTCAGGTATATGGGGTGAAGCTCCTCCTTTCCTTCAATGCTTTAAAACAGGCAGAAGCTCAGCAAGAAAAGAAGCTGACCTAACTACCTGTTTTACAAAAGCATCTCTCTGTCCAGAAGAACAAAAGACAGGCTACACTTAACAGATCTATCTTCAAATGCCAAAGAGTGTATGAAACCTGTAATTGTCAGCGTTCTCTGGGACTTTATGCAGATGCTTTATTTGGATGCAAAACACTCCCCAGGACAACCTGACTATCCACTGTGAGTTTCTATAGAACCCTGCTTCTTACATTGGGTAAATAGAGAGAAACCAGAGAGAGGTTCACAGCCCTTGCAACACATATGCTAGTTAGTAGAAAGGATCTGGCTGTTCTGGCAGGACCCCTAAGAGTGCCTCCAGAAAACTCAGCAAAACAGCTCACCTACTTCAGGCCAAAACAAATCAGGTGCTTCCCTTTGCTATCTCAGGCAGACTTCTTACCACACCTCTTTATGACCACAGTTCCAGACTTGAGGTTAAATTCTTGCTTTCTGTACTCAGTCTGTCCTCCTCACATGAGAAATTAGTTTGTTAATGACAGAAAGGAAATGGGGGGGGGGATCAATTACAGAAAAGACCTTGTGTCCATGGAGATGGACTAGGACAAAAAGTTCAAATCTTGCCAGAGAATTAACGTTTTAGCAGACAATCTTGGATTTTATACACTAGGGAATGCTTTTAATCTTAATCAGTACCCTGAGATATTCATCTTCCCTTGAATGGCTTCATATTTTATGGCTGTAAAAAAAAATAACATGCTTTTCCCATCACCCTCCCCAAATTTGCTAGTTATTCTGAGAAACTTCTTGCTGAAGATTTGAAGAGAACACTTCTCCCTTCCAAACCAATAAAAACTTCAGGTTCTTTTACCTGTGAAGAGAAAGATTTACAAACAAACCAGAGTACTATAACACCAGAGGAAAATAAAATTCCTCTGACAGTGTCAGCTACCTTGAATGTTTCATGGAGCTACTCCACAAGTCTTTAGGTGAGAAGTTAAAGCTTTTCAGTAAGAGCTCGCTGCCATAATACTCAAGTGAAAGAGCGTGATTCAGACAAACTGTATGAATGGGCACTACTTTTCCCCATAAATCAGAGTAAATGGGCTACACATTTTCTGCAAAATGATCACTATCAATCTAGGAGTGATCACTTGGCCACTGGAGGGACATGTCTGGGGATCAGTGTCTATTGCAAGAGACACTACAGATTTTCTTTTTTGCCTGTTACATTAGAGCTCCCTGTGGATACACCACACCTGTAGGTAACGCCTAACATTTGCTACCAGTATAAGGTTTGTACAAAACCACGACTAGTGAGTGCAAGGGTTCCTCCACCATGAGCTTTTTTTTGAGCATTTGCTAATCTACCTGCTATATTAACTATATCCTACTAATAGTCACCTACTGACACTTACCATTATACTATCAAAAACGACTCAAGGGGAGCAGGGTGTTGGGATCCTGAGGTAAAACTACAGAGAAAAGAAAAAGCAGACAGTGTCTGCCAAGGTTGTTTCCCCTACCTCAAGTTGCTTCCAGTGATCCAGAACCAAAAATTGCACACACAAAAGGAAGGAGGTGGCAAGTTCAAGTAAATCTTGGACAGCAACTGGCTGCCATCTAGCCAAGCAGGAAGCACACTGTTAGTATTTTAAACCAGGGAATGCAGCATTGAAAACACAACTTATATAAAACACCTTGCGGGAAATTATTCTTACACAATTTTACTAGAAAAAACACCTCAAAATCTGCAAGGAAAGTCATTAGTTTTAGTGATTAAACATTGCTCATAAGCAGATGTTATTCTATGGGGTCTTCTGAGTTGCAGTTTTTCTTACACATTTCAGAAGGATCACTTTGCTGAAGTTAATAGCTATAGCACAGAGCTTGAAAGCATATTTTGATTATCAGCAATTAATGTGCATTTGTGAATTTTAAGCATTCAACAGCACCTAAAAGGTTGCTGCTAGTCATTAAGTCAACATCAGCAATCACAGGAAAATTCTATTAGTTAACTGTGATACAGCATAGTATTGATAAAACCTGGGGTTTGTACTTTGAGTGAAATCAGTCTTCAGAAGAGAAAAGGCCATGTTGCATTGGAACATGAGTTACACATTTCAACATCTGTAGCTTCAAGGATAAGAAGGTTTCTCTCACAACACATGGTGCTAGATAATGTAACTCTGAATCTTTTCTAATTTCTCAGTTTTAAAAAATTATTCCGCTACACCTGGGAATATATAAACACACGCAGAGCCATTCAGAATAGTCCAATATGCCATATAGTACATACCCAAATTTCTGATGGATACTTCCAGTGATTCTTCCCTTTCCCAACACTGCTTATACTTCCTTTCAACCCCCTCCCAGGTAGCCACCTAGCTTGTAGTGTCCAAGCATAAAATAAAATTTTATTTCTGTCATTCAAACAAATCTCAAGAGAGCAGTATACACCAGAAAAACCTTCCATTTTAACCAAAGTAGATATGACTTCCCCATCTGACAGTCAATTCACCTAATTTTCTGAAAAGCAAGTGAACTGTTGCTATGAAGGCTATCTAATCTTGCCATTCTTGAGCCTTGAATAAAGTGTACCTCTATGACTTGTGACAAAGCATTCCAAATCTACCCCATTGACTTCTTCCCATGTCCCAAAGTTGACTGTCAACTGGTTTAAGCTAACATCATTAACTTCACAGCACTGAAGTGATTCAACATACACTACCATGATTTTGAGTAGCCAACTTATGACATACTGTAATATGGCTTAATTGCATTTATACAGCAACTTTTCCACAAATTCATGTGTTTTGTGTATGCCAGCCTAGACAAACCAATAAAACTGCAGTTGGATAACTGGGAATCTCTGTGAGAGAAACTGCAAGCAGTCATCCCAGAACACAGTAGGTATCACCAGAAGAACATGCTAAGCAGTATGTAAGAGCATTAAGACTATGTTTCTGAGCCAAATACATGAACCATAATAAAAATCAGAAATAATTAATCAATTACAGGTATACAACTAGTACCTATAATACAAAGCTACTTTAAAGTGTATGTCAAATTCAGGCAGCTATAGTTCAGTTTAGCTTGTTGGATGAAATGTTGCTAGCCATCACGTCATTAGCCATATTTTAAACGCATATTGCCAGAAACCAGGATTGCAACCAAGAAGCAGGTAAACAGCTGTTTAAAAGCATTCGTGTAACACACACACAGTTTCTAAAGTATTCAAAACCTGCAAGCCAAGCATTACAGATGGAGATCACAACAAGAACATGTAGCAAAAGCTGCTTGAGATCAGGTCTTTGTTAAATAACTGATGAAAGCTATAGTGTTTCCTATTCCCATTTGTTGTAAAATCAAAATGTTGCTTGTATTTCTTAGTGTAGCATGCAGCACTTTGGGTGTTAACAAGGAGTTCAAGATTATAGTAAGTCCCTCGATAAATGTGTATAATAGTGTAAACTGAAAATATGTTTATATTATATACACGTATAATAACATAAACCAAAACCACTTAAAATATATGAGCCATTTCTATGGTTACTTTCTCTTGGAGGGCATTTATGTAAGTACTTTCTGTACTTAATATTTGGAACTTGGCTAGCCACTTAATATTATATTGTCATCTATTACCACTGAGAACGTTCAAAAATATCTTCTACTTAAGCTAATAAAAATAGCATTTAAGTGTGGGTTAACAAAATAGCCTATGTATCTTGGAAGCAGTAATTTGCATTATAAATGGAGTTGCAGAAGGTAAGTGCACCTTGTCGCATGCAAGGTTTGCTGTGAAGATCACTGTTGCACCCGCTAGCCACCAAGAAACCGCACTGAAGCCAAGACCACTAAACAAGCAGCCATGAGATGTAACACCCTCATCTGAGAGAAGATTTACTGAAGTATGCTTTCTTTAAAGCTTCATTTTCAACCTGTCAACTCCAAATTGAAACCACTGTGGTATTTGTGCTTTAATTGTGAAAGAAACCAGCCCTGTAGCTTAAAAAGAATGTAGGGACATGTATGACATGCTATGCTGGTTTATATACATATATAAAACAGAACAGTTGAATTCTGTTTTACATACAAAATTAAGTGACAGTTTTGAAGACATAAAAAAAGCTGGAGACTGAATTCCCTTCAAATTTGACTTCTCTAAAGCTCCTTTGGGAGCCTACCATTTACTTAAAAATGTAATGAAACATTTTAATAACTATAAAGAGTAATCTTAGCTTCTCTGCAGCTGATTAAGAAAATGAATGCTGCAGCAGTCTCTGAATGTAGCTATCATAGGCACTGTGTTATCCCTAATTCCTAAATTGCCATTTATTAAATGATTGAAAATTATTGTCTTTGCACATGCTTAATTAGTACTAAACTACAGGCTGAAAAAAAATTAATGAAAAGAAGCCATGTTTGCATGATTTATATTTTTCAGATTTGGAGGAGAAAAAAAAAAAAAAAAAAAACAGAAATCCTGAACCAGGTTCATTCTTGGCATAACCTGCATGGACAAATGGTGTAATTTTAGTAGAACATTTGCTCCATGATTCCCATAACAACCTTAATTCTCCCTGCCTGGGTTTCTGTATGATTCAACCTTTGCATGAATACAAATTCAAATGCACAGAACAAGGTATAGTTTAGGACGGTGTAACTTACTTGCAGTCTTAGCGACCTCAAAGATACTGCAAAGGCAAGGCAAAGATTCAGAGAAAACAAGAGTATTCAACTCACATTTATGTGATATAATAATTATTGGTTTATAGTATTATACTTTTCCTCATCCCCAAAGTGAGACAGTTAATGCTACTTACTGAATAATTTTTATAAGCACATGCACATTTACTACTTAGGAAGTAACTAGTCTGACACTCCCAGAGATTTAAGCATCCCATTTATCCCGTGAGGAGACCTGTTTTTATTGATTTTCACAGTACTGACTTGAGGTACAATAACCAGATGTAGGAGATAAGACTTCTACAAACAATTCAAATGGCCTCCAAAGAAACTGCCACAGAAGATATCAACGGATTTCTTCTGTTCTATATGCTCTAAATTCACCTTTTTGTCTGTAAGGATATGCATAGCAGCCAATCACAGTTAGCCAGAACATTTCTGCATGCTTGCACAGGTGTTTTCACACTGTATGAGGCACACACATTCCTAGAACTGGGGTCAATATCAATTCAGAAGAAAGTGCAATGATAACATCTGCAGCTGCGCTTCTCAGCCCTCATGTTGGGTTTGAAACTGGTATATACTGTTACAGGTTTAATGCCGCTAAACAAGTTACAATGGTTCCTGTTAAAACAGCTGGGAGCAACCCTTTCAATATCAGCCACCTCAGCTGCAACTAAGCTGTTAAGTGTCCCTGCAACACAAATTTGTATGGCAATAGTTCTCAATTCAAAAAGTGTTTCTAAGCACAGTTAAATAGCAGCAGCTGTAGTATAACTTAAATAAGCATGTTCTATACCAAATAAATATCAACAGCTGAATTAAGACTTAAGGCCTCATTCACTTTCTTTTGACTTCAGCAGACACAGAACTGACCCAAAGGTTTTCTGCTGTCTCTTCTTCACTGCTGCTAGTCAGGAAGAAATCATTGCTTTCTGAGAAACAGCTATGGGTTTGGGTTGGGTTTTTTGCAAGCACTTTTCCATTATCTGTTTCAGAGTGGTGGCATTAGTCACTGTTTTCCACACCCTGCTAATTAAAATGAAAAATTTGTGACAATGAGCTTGCTGACAAATGGATGTGTAATACATACAACACATACAAAGCATAGATACAGTGGTATTAAGATGTAACCTTTTAAGTAACATATCTCATTTTCTGACCAGCATCCATCTATAGTTACAGACTACCCACTTTGTATACAATATGATGCAGATGATTAAAGATGATAAAAAGGATGACCCTTTACCTTTAATTTGTTATGTATAGTGGAGGGTGGGAGGAAGATATTTTAAACACAAGCCCAGGGAAAAACTGGAGATCTATAACTAACAAAGGTTCCTCCTCTGTGTTCTTTTCCTTCTCTTTCGAAAATTGCCACTCACTGTACCACCATATCTTTTGTCCAAATGAACAGAAAACAGGATACTTAAGATTTCAGAAGTGAAACGCTATAAATACTTTCTGCAGTATCTATAAACTACCAAGATGAAACTCCCTCATCAGTCCAACTGGGAAATCTATAGAGTGTATTTATTACACCAATTTTGAAGTGCAGGAAGACTCTAGTTAAAAGAATCAACCACAAACTGCCACAAAGAAAACACCACAAAGCTACCTTTTATACTAAAACATATCTAGAAGGAAAAACAGATGTGATGTTATATAACTAGTTTTAAATCTGCCTAGCAAAGCCACAGCAGCACAGACTTCAGCAATCCTATTGCAGCTACAGTCCATTGTTATCAGGCCTCTCCCTGATAAAGCACCTACATTATTAGGCCAGAAAGACCGACGTTAGAATAGTTTAGCAGTCCATCCTACATTGACACCTTTGAGTTAGGTGAATATGATGAGACCATTTCCATCTTCTAAAAGCAAATATTTGACTTATTAGCCATGCAGTGCTGAAGATCATCTCTGTCACAAAGCTAGCTCCCATCTTCCCACACTCCAAAATCAAGATGAGAACTGTCAGTAACAGCAACAAACCTAATATATAACACCTCTCCCTGCTTACACTGAAGTTTATCAAACTAATCAAAATTATACACCTATTTTCAAACGCCTCAATTATTAGCAGGATTTTTTTAAATGTTCTTTGTGCATACTTCACACTCCTTACGTATGAGGTCCTGTTCAAGGATCTGAATCAATCTTTTTTACATGTGCCCTTATCACACAACCTCACGTAACTTCAGTGCTATGCCAAATACCACCAGCTACAGCATCCTTTTTGCTAGAACTGGCATTAGATTGATCTTATCCATTGGCCGTTTTATGTATATACAACAAAAGGAAACAAAAGCAGGATTAAAAAATTAAGTAAAAAGCAAAACTTGACTTTTTGAAAGATGAAAAGTAAAATTTGGCATAGAACAAGTCATCAGTTTTTTCCCATACTACCAGCTTAAACACCAATTACGAAGTTTTACCATCAACATATTCACAGCTTAGTGGATGTCTTTGTTTGTTTGCACACATGAAAGTCCTGCAAGTCTGAATGCTTCCCTGAGTGGTTTAAGTACTGCATCTGCTTTTTCCCCTGCTGCCTGTGCAGTGCTATAATTCTGTAACAGAACAAACAGTTCTCCACGTACAACAGCATACTTTTTCACTAACAGTAGCTAGTCACAGTTCCTAATTTTGCTATCCAAATACTACGGTGACCTGAAGACGTTCACTGCTCACTTGAAAAATCCCCCAAGTGTTTTAGAATAATCTTTTTCTCCTAGTAACCACATAGAACCGGACAATTGCAGCCCCACAAAATTGCTGGTAAACCTCACTCCATGAAGCCCTAGGTACAAATCATAGATTTTCCTATATTGTAAGGGAGGAAGCAAAAAACTATCAGCTACTTGTATAATTCTGGCAGGAATCAAACAGTAACCATTTTTATATATGGCAAAGGACATGCAAGAAGCAGTAGGACTGTCATCTTACCAAAAAGCAGTCCTTTCCAATTTCTGGAACTGCCCACTGGCACATAAAATAGATGTCACACTGGTGGAGGCCCCATGAAATCTGGATCTCACTTTACCAGATGTTCAGAAACACATGCTGATGACTAGTCCACTGCAGAGTATCAAAAGTTGTAACAAACACCACATTTCAAAGGGATCAGAAATTCCTCTAACAACTTTTTTAAATTATGGAAAAAAATGTTACTCTAGACTTCTCTTGGTTAAACTCCATTTAATTTCTCTAAACTTCTGTAAATAATCAATATAATTTACTACAAAATGTTCACATACTGCAATTCTTGGTTCTTTAACAACAATGGTAACACTGGCAGAGGTTGTACAATAGACAGACATTCTCAGCCAAAATAAACACCATTCCAAGATAAGTGTGCCACTTTTATTTAGTTCAGTGACAGCTAAAATTTAATATGAAGTGTGATGTGGCCACTTGGCTTTATGTTCCAGTTAATTTTAACCACCTGCAGTAAAGAATTCTGCAAGCATAACTCTTACCACAAATTGCTAAGAGGATAATAATATGTGTAGTTTGAAAAACATTATTCAATTTTAGAACCACACACACTTAGGTTACCATAAAATCACTTACCAAAAAAAATTAGTTGAAAGCACCCCTTTAAGCTATGTTATGGCCCAAACAGAGAGGTAGGATCTTGAATAATTCTGCATAAAATCCAACACACAGCAGATCAGGTCTCCCAAATTAATGTATGGTGAATTTGAGTTTTGATATAAACTGTTCCATAAAACAGTACAGACTGGACTATTAACATCAAGTTAATATAAGCAAAAATCCCATTTAACAGAACAATATTATTTTAAACAAAAAATTACATTATTATGAGAAGTAATACTCCTGAGCTCCTTTTCAATTCAATGCTATACAAAAGCAACTTTAGTATTAAAATTTTTCATAGCAGTCAAAAGCTCCATGTTCATGTGCAATTTTAACTTACCAAAATTTTGAAAAAAGATAAAGCTGTAATCTCACAACAGAAACACTTCAGAAGTGTTTCTTGCAGAAATGGGTTATATTGGAGACCTACACAGTTGCTTTTACTACCTTTATAGAATTTTGTATGTCAATTTGGCACTAAATAGACCTCTTTGCTATAATCTGTTTTACACTAAAATTCTCTATGCTGTCAAAAAAAAAATTAAATCATCCATAACAAACAACTGAAGGAAACAATGTTTTGTTTATTCTTACTATGAAAGGAAAAAAGGGGAAAAAGAACAACCAAGTATTACCAAATATCATTGCATCATGTCAAATATAGGAGTACGTTTTGTCCTACTTGCAGCATGGAGATACACTTCACGGTTCCCAAGTAACATGGCAAAATCAAGAAAAACAGGTCCACAAGTGAGTAGCAATTTCAAGTTCAGCATTTCCCAGGGACATTGTCCAAGCTAGTGAAGGCCACATGAAACAAGTGAAGGATGCCCCTTTTGCAGCATTCCCGTCTTTCACAGATCTCTCTATATAATATTGTAGTATTACCATAAATAGTTTTAAAATTTAAAAAAATATACACTTCTCATTTTCCAGAATATTGACTCTTTCCATTGATTGAACTACAGTATTTTACAGTATGTAAAATTAGTTAATGTAGTCTATTTATAGTACAACTGTACTGTACAACAACAAAAAAAAAAGCTTATTTGCATGTCAAAGCTTCAATGACTTCATTTTATAAGGGGAACACTAACACAGATCTGTAATACCTTTGCAGTCTCTTCCCTTCATCCAAATCATACCAAACAACTTCCAAACAAAAGCAAAGATTTGGATGTTGAGGAGGGGATTAATTATCTCTTACTGTGCTTTTAGTTTCTGTTTCTCCTCGCTTCAGATTAAAAAAAAAAAAAAAGTACTAGAACAGATTTAAGTGCACTTTTGCGAAGGCCTCTGGACCCATCTCTTTATTCATAAGTTTAACAAGGGAGGGTAAGATCTAACAGTCACCATTGACTCATATAGGGAACAAGAATATTCCCTGAAAAGAACAGGCAGCACATACCCAAGTTAATGCATTCACTCTGGAACAGGAGGGAGAAGGAAATGCACAGAGCATGCCATTGAAACGAAATCTGCTTCCTTAATCTGGAAAAATGGACTTAGCCTTTTACAAGATGGAAATAAGATCAGTCAAGCAGCCACTTTTTACATGAGACTGGGAAAGAGGGCAGAAGGACTATTTTTACACTGATATGTTCTTTAAGAAGCAGCACACACACAAAAATCCAATACACAAAAGGTCAAGTTCACATACTTCCGTATAAAATTTTCTTACGCACTGTTTATCTTAGTACCATTTTCCCTCCCTGAAAAACACTAATTTTTTTTAACCTTCAATCATTACCACATGTTCAATGACTAAGATTTTTTTTATTGCAGCCCTCTAAGTTGTTCTCACAGAATTTGGTGTTGATGTGAGCGATACCTCAGCTGCAAACATAGCAAAATAATCATCGTCCATGATTACAGGTTAAAGTCCTGTAATATTTGCCTTTTTGGAATGACATTACATTGCAATAGACTGCAAACAAATGAGTCAGCGATGCCCAGGCCTCTTCTGCAGGGATGATACCTAGCCGCTTATTCTCTGTTTTACTACAGGCTAGTATTTATTTCTTCCTTCCCAAGTGTAGTTCTTTGCATCTGTTGACTTTTTCCCTACCCGACTTATGATCAGCACATATACTAAGTCTCTCTTTTAAAATTCTTTTCAGCCCCACCCAGCTTCATCTGACAAAACTGCAACGGCTCCCACTGTTTATTTTATTAATAGGTTTAAGGTGCACTCTGAATTCAACCTATGAGAGCAAATACATTCAGTAAGGTAGAAACAACGTGGGGGAGATGATTGGTAGGCAAAGACAAGATATTCTCATGAAAAACAAACAGATGTGAGTTTTCTAGAATGTAAAGAAAACATGGGTGACATTCAGACAGCATGGTCTTCAGAGCAAGGAAAGACTATTGTAATACAATAGAGGATACAAGGGAAGTTTTCACTTTTTGCATTACTAGAATAAAAACAAGCATTCTTCATTAGGATGTGTAATTTGAGTCATTGTGAGCACACACTAAGAATTTGTTCAAACTTTTAATATGAAAGGTCTCCATTTATAAAACATTTAGGGAGCGTAAACTTAAAAGCAGACTCTGGAGATTGCATCTTGAAACACTGGGTTAGATATTTTAAACCCATGTGATAAAAGAATGCTTTAAAGCAGCTAGGCTGCCAACAGTTTCTTTGGTAGAAGGGGTGGGAGGGGAATCTACAAAGGCTCTATTAGAGAATAGCAAGAAATTCAGACTAAGGAAAAATAACAAGGGATGAAAGAAAGATGAAAGTAAGTTCTGTGAAAATCTGCCATACTATTTAAGCTAAAAACTGTACTATTTTTGTTGTCTGGAAGACAGACTTGAATTGGTATATGAGTTATACCTATTAAAACCTGGTAAACATGCTTTGAAAGAATTATGGTTTCTTGTTTGCTCTTCACGTGTTTAATGCGGACAAAGCATTCTTCCATCACAAGGTCAGCAACATAAACTTGACAAAAAATTTAAGACTATAGCCATACAGAAACAAACTGCTGAGTGGGAAGAGCTGTGCCTTCTTTCACATTCATTCATCAGACATTCAAGTTTGGGGTTTTCTTCTAGTTATATTTAAATGCTTCAGGGCCCTCTTTCCAATTCGCAAGGTTTTGCTGCATGCAGCTTAAAAGAGATGTTCCTCCAGCATTGCAGCACCACTGCAAAGTCTGGGAGCTGTGGCCCAACTACCTCCTCTTTTAAGCATGTGCACATGCTAATTTTAACACCAGCATTAAAAAGCCTGTATACACCAAACTTTAAGCTGAATC
Organism: Elanus axillaris; assembly: GCA_026212715.1. Taxonomy (NCBI): domain Eukaryota; kingdom Metazoa; phylum Chordata; class Aves; order Accipitriformes; family Accipitridae; genus Elanus; species Elanus axillaris. The sequence goes on from JANZLQ010000009.1 coordinate 213,013, forward strand.
AGAACTAAAGACCACCTTTTGCTCAGCAAGGGTATCAAAACAAAGCAGTCAAACATAAAGCAGGAAACAAAGAGAACTGTTAACTTGTCAGACTTAATTACTTATGCTACAGCAAAATAACCATGTAGAAGTTATAGCAAACCAGCAGATTTTTCTTTCTTACCTCTCTGACTTCATGGAGTTGACCAGAACGCTGGCTCTTTGCTCTTCGAGCAGCTGCAGGTGATTTGTGATGTGTGATGGTTACAACAGTTGGCCCACTTTGATTCATATGTTTCTGGCCACTAGGAGATGCAGAATTAACTGTCCCAGGCGGCAGAAGAGATGAGCTTCTACTTCTTGAGGATGAAATGCTCTAGAAAAAACAGTGGGATGTTGATATTAGCGACCTTTACACAAGTAAATAATTTACAATTCAGGCTATAGATTTGTGCTGCTCTACTTTCCTCACAGACCTAAATCTGGAGGTTTAGCTGTGCTCAGGACTGATTTATTCCTTCTGAACCATCTGCACCGCTCAGCAGGGATCCTGTTGGAAACATTGTGGCTATCGCCTTTGTGTCTTGGATTGTCTGAAATTGGCCTTCACAAAAATCTTCACAAACTCTTAGATATTAACATGCTTCTAAGTTCTTATAACTATACTTTTTACGAAATATTAGAAAGGATTTTGCAGACAGAGTAATGACAACACCAACACAAATATTTTTTTTATGAAGCCATTGACCTATAGTTCACTAAACTAGTGTGAACAGCATGGAAGAAAAAAAAATGTAATTCTTTCACCTGATGAACTTCTGAAACAGTGCAGTGCTGTTTTATACTTAGAGGAGTTGCAATTTTGGCAAGACCAATCCACACACCAATTAAACATTAACATTTAAAACAAGAACATGCCTTAAAGGGTCAACATGTTTTGGAGTAAGCTTGGAATAAACTCTAAATACAAAAAAGGCCAGAAATCGATCTCCAACAGTATCTGCAGCGTGAATACTCATAACATAAAACCTATAAAATCAGTCTGAACATTCAAGAACTTCCTCTGTTTTTATCTAACCGTTTGTCAGTGTTGCCAGCTTGGTTTGTTTTCTGCAGCCCTCAAACCCGAGTTTTCTTGAGGTCTTTAGGACAGCAATTCTCAATCAAGCTCAGACATGCACTAGAGCACCATGGGACATCATATACAAAAGTGCAATATAAAAGAGCTGTTCTCTTCTATTTGAACTGTTGATTGCATCTGTAAGGTTATAACTGAAACAGTAACTCTTACCTCATGAAACAGAAACCACTTCAGAGAATGACATTTAATAGCACTTTCTTAAAGTGAGGTATATATACAGCCCTAGGGGTGAAATACCGCTTCACCTCTCCTACAAACCCTGCACAACTAACGATGGCTGCCTTCAACATTGCTCATACAGTTACCACCGACATGAGGTACTACTCTTGAGTCTGCTGGCAAGTGCACAAAAATATTACTTGGGTGCAATCTCTCTTCTTATCCCTTACAGGTCAAACTTTGCACTTCTGTGGTAATTTCATTAAAAGACTTAAAATCCAAGGTGGACAGGTTCCAACTAGCACTGGAATTAAAGGTAGGCGTCATGTTACCTACACTGACTGTAAATGACAAGGCAGATTATCTGGCACTGCCAAGAAGGAAGAGTGAAATAAATGACATGATCCCTCTGCCACCCCCATACAAAACTAGACTTCAGACTTTTTGAGGCATTTGAGGGTCTAAAAAAAATGGGTTATCACATTCCCAGTGTGCAAAGAGCTGCTGTACTCATAGAAACAAGCATCATTCCATTGGTCTGGATTTACATTTACAAACACTTCCAAGAATGATGGACTGATTCTGATTTTGCAACAAATATATTCTTTACTAACATGACTAGTAAGATTATAATAATAAGCATCTATAGAATCAGACATTTAAAAACTATCCATCCTGCTGATAATTCACAATTGCATTAAAACTGGATTTGACTCCAAGTTAAAAAAAAAAAAGGGCATGTAAAGCATGGTGAGTGGAATTTGTCAGAAGGGCACAGAAGTTTGCCAGGTTTTTAACTCATCTTCCATTTGAAAAAGCATTGCTTAGACATAACTACAATTAAGTAAGAGCCAGAAGAAAAGGTTTTGGGGAGAAGGAAAGGGATGAGGGAAATTGGGTACAATTGCATTTCCTTTTTTAAACAGAAGTTTCACAGGAAAAGGCTATCCCTAGTATATAATAGCAGAATATACTTACTGATGTTTCTTTTTTAAACTGACTAGCATCAGAATACTTCTAAACTAAATTTAGGGTGCAGAAGAACAAGGTACTTTCATTTTTTTTTCAGCATAAAATGAACTTATGTTCCAATTTAATAAAACTTATTTTGTTTTTAGAATGAAGTCTTCTGAGAATGACTGACACTAGTATCAGGCGATCACAATATAAAAATATACGACTGCTACCTTCATATAGATAAACTGATCCTAAAAGTCAGATAAACAGCAGCAATGTAAAACAGTGAGTTTAGCCATTAGTTTTGCTTCAAAGAAAACAACATTCTGTGAGAAGCAAAGTTTTATTATGTTTTGATTTTCTTGGGGGTGGAGGGAAGTTATAGATCTGCAAATAACAAAAGTAACATAAAACAAATACGAAAAAATCCATGTGCTGTTTCTGTTTAAATACAGAATCAGGAAGGAATTCTAGGAGAGAGTTGGCTTTCAGAAGAAACAGCTGCCAAAATAATCTCATTTAACCAGTATACTTTGAGACATATCTTCATAAATTGAAATGCATCTATATTCTAAGTTAATATCTGTATCACTGATATTATTTGGCACTTCAGTGCTATTTTACCTCAAGACAGTGTTTCAAACTGCAGTGAACTATCTGCAGCTGACCCATGGATCACAATAGACAACTTGATTGCAGCTCACACCTCACAGTTTCTCTCATCACATCACCTAACATGATAGGCCTTTACTAAACCCCATCTACACTTGGGAGTCATAAATTTGATAGTGTAGTATTAGTACAAAAGGTGCTAGCTAGCTGTGATTTTTTTAACTGGCTCTGTATCACAAATAAGTAATGAACACATTTCCAAGAAACAGATATGCCCTTTCATTTTAGGTGTCTCTCAATCCAGATTAGATTTTTTTTCTGTGCAAGATTTGCTCTATTTCATAACATAACTCATTGGGCTACATCAACTACACTCCTAAACTGTGACTTGAGGCAGAATAAAACAGTCTGTGGGACCACAATGCAATTAAGATGGCTTTTCATTAAATTTTGCAAAGGCCTGTCGCAGCTCACAGCAACTGCTGGTGGACAGTCATTTAGGGTGTGGAGTTTGGGAATCAGTGGAGCAGGAGAGAAAATCAGGAATAACACCCCCCCTGTAGTTTCAGTGGCAGGTGGTGCTCAAGAAGGCCGATCTGCTACAGGGTGTGGGGGTGTGCTCTCCCCTCCCACCCCCCAACCTGACCTGTATTTCCCATAACCCTGCTCAAGCAATACCCACCACTGGCAGTTGTGATGGATGTGTCTGGCCACGATGGATGTGTCTGGCCACGATGGATGTGTCTGGCTCAATGTGGACTCAGGGGAGACAGATAACAATACAGTAGCCAAGGGCTAGTTTGAACAATGCACCTGCTAACCACAGTGCTGATCACTGTCTGACTCAAGCCAAATTTGCAAGAAACTAACACCTGTAGTCAGTATGTAAATATGAGTCAATTATTCCATAAATAGTGGACGGCCCAGGGCCTGTTGAGCTCTCCTGCACGGCACTGCGCTGCACGCCAGGATCTCGCCTTGAGTAGGGACACCTCTCAAGGTTACTCCTCAAGGTTGAGAGATTCCTTGCTGCAACGGATTCTTGGTAAGTGATTAATAGCATGCTAAACTTTGAAACCTTAGCTAAGTGACATAAAGGATTGATTGTGCATCTATAATCCTTTAGACTTAAACCACTGACCAAGTCTGGATCCAGCTGCACCTAAACTCCCCCTCTGACAAGAAGTTTAGAAAGCCAGGGGGTCCACTCTGAACCTCATGAGTCAACAGGAGGATCTCCCTGACAATTTTGTCTGACCCTGTCCTCTTTGCAGTAAATATCAAGTGAACCTCACCATCAAATCTTGTTAAACCATGGTCGCATTTACTGTCACTGTTAAATTGCTGGTTTATATCAATAAACATATTGCTCCTTCTCTCTTATGAGTGAAGAGTGTCACTCCATCTGCAACACAGGGACACTAGGTAAGCTCAAATCTCTACATACACAAGTTCACAGCCTAGCAAGGGCTGACCATATCACACTGCCTGGTGTGCCTGACATTCAGCTACATGCCTTGCCCTACAATAGTGCTATGTGAACTCTAGGGTGTGTTCACTTCTGCCGGTGACCCTCTCCTAGAATCCTCTCCTTCCCCTCTCAACACAAGATACCAACCTTGTGCAGCTCACCGAGCCAGGAAGACTGGCAGTCTTGAATTAGCACATACAGTCACAGTCTGTGCCAAATAACGGAGGCAAATACATTGGTCTGAACAGCTCCTACAGGTCTATAAGCACGTTCTCCTCACCTTTTTGTTTTCTAGCTAACCAACATTTCTGACCAACGTGCCAGAAAACTCCACCAGCCCAGGACAGAAATCCTCTAGCATCTAATTAGGGATTATTCTTTAGAGGATGTCTGTAACATACAAACCCTAAATGAGCTCAGCACCAGGACCTCTGGCTACTCACGAAGCTATCCTTAGACAAGGCCTCATGATAAATAAAGAATTCCAACTTATAACTTGCAAAAGCAGTCACACACAAAGCGTGGGTGAACGTCTGCAGGAGGCAGTTTCTACAAGCCCTCAAAAGCTTTTGAAGTGGGGCTCCACTCATCAGTGACACAGGGAAGAGCAGCAGAGCACTGTGCCTGCTCCATCCAAGGAGACAGGGGCAGCACCTAATTCCTTCTGACAGCTTCTTCCTGCCACTGCCAGATGAAGCCTTTCCAGGAACTACACACTCAGCCCCTTAGGCACTTTTGAATTTCACAACACATTGTCAACACCTATGTCCCAGCCAAATACTTGACTCCTCTCTTGCAGAACTTCAGATTAAACACTAGGAGTGACAAGCGTCTCTTTTGTACAGCTGTGCAAAAATCAAAATTTTCCAGTTTTGTTAAAATGTTAAAACCTATGTGATGTTTTCTACAGCTAAAAACACTCTAATTACACAGCATACTACAACAGTCATTAAAGTCACTCTCCCAGGAAATCAAAGCAATGACAGTAACCGATGGATCTTTACTCCTTATCCCCTGCTCTTCTCCCTAGCACTGATGGTACGAGTGATCTGCCCCTCTTAACTATTCTCATATCTTGTTTTCTTTGGGCCTACTGCTTTCTGGTTTGCAAATAAATAAATAAAAAGATAGTGAAAGTCTGATGAAAGGAAGACACAAGCTCTTCAACAATTAGTAATGCATAGTGCCAATAATGAGTCAAGAAATCTACAGGCTGAAGCATCCCAAAAGTATTACAATTATTATTTCCCGAGGCTACATTTTACCATTGCTCCAACAGTTTTCCTGTTAATAAAATGAAACTAATAAAAGAATAATAAAGCAACTAATAAAAGATTAATTTGTAACTTGTGTTCATCTTGGTTTTATGACCTAAAGCTAGTTAAAGTACGCTTAGCTAACAGATTTGGGTTAAGATTTTTATCTTAGTAGACTGTCCATCTCCAAGATAAAAAGGCAGTATAATGAATGCTTCCATTTGGATATCAAAAATCCTAACAATTAAAATAATGTAATTGTAGAACAGTAAGTTCCAACTATACTAATGTTTTCATGACTCATTCTCCCTGGAGATTGCCCTTCCTGCTCACAAAGAAGCTGAAGTGTTTTTCACCATTTACCAGAAGCAAACGGTTTTGTTTATTTTGGAAAATAAATGCAATGTTCCAGAGATCAATAAACTAATTTCTGAAGTGAATTGTCATATCTGTTTATGGCTGATAATCATCATTTTCACAGGCACTGTGCCACAGATGTTTTCTACAGAATAACAAAAACGCAAATGACATTCCTTTACTCCTCTGCATATATAGCACAGAACCAATCCCTGCATGCTGCTTTAGAGCAATGAGAAGTCACACGCCATCAGAAGTAATTACAATTTTGAGACACCACCATTCAGTATTTTAATTCCCATCTACTTCTTTTCCAATGCATCCTAAGTAAACACACACTGATAAAAGAAAAATATGGACAGAGATCTGTTTCATTTACATGACAATCATTTACAAATATTAAAATGTAATGACTGAATCTACATAACATCCAAACTTCAGCATTGCAAAGGGAAAAGCTTATGATACACTTTGGACATTTGTGTAAGGCACCATCTATGGTACTAACTTTTCTGACAGAATATTATAGTGTTTCATCATCTTCAGTAAGGCAATACATGCATCCGCTTTTAAGCAAGAGACTATGATAATCATTCCATCGTAATGTCTTTTCTTTGTCAAAAATCATTTGAGCAAGCTCATGTTCAGTCCTAAATGGAATTTTTTCCATTTCTGTAGAAACTGAAAGCAGAGAGTTGTGAGCAACTTTTATCTTCATGTAGCTTCCAAAGCAAGGAAAAAAAGGTGTCAAACACTCACATACCTACAGCCAAGCACTGCTTTCTTCTTGGCATCACCACTGTAAGGATTTCCAAAGCAAGTTTTAATTAGAAGCACCATTCTTTAGTTGATTTCTCTAGGTCAGGGATGAGAGGAGGAAGCAGACACGCATACCAGAGGAGGAAATAGTGAACTTGCTCAAAAGGAGAAGAAGTTTGATGTGTGTAAAAGAACCAAAACAACACTCACAAAGACTTGAAACACTCACTAATCTGGCTCTATGGAAACAGTTATCATGCAGACACTAAAAATACCCAGTGAATAATCCATTTAGAAATTTAAAGGTATCTCTGTGGCCATTCATTAATAAAGCAAGAAGAAACCCGATAAAACCAAAGATCTATGCAAGCCATTCTTCCAGCTGTGGAGAAAAATTACACATCTGCCTCATAATGATTTGATAAAAGTGTTGACCTCAAACTTCCAGGCATTACTACAGGTGCTGTTTCACATTTCAGCTAAACTGCTATTACAATTGCCACTGAAAAGGGCAGATTTGGACTTCTTTCTCCACCATCTCTCCATGCTGGCTCTGAGGCCCATTTTGACCTCACGGAGGTCCAATTCCTCAGTGAGCTGGTCGGAGCTCTAAGTCCTTTTTAGTAAGACGCCATTTTTTCTGTTTCTGATGCCCAAGCTAACACAGAACCAGAAACACAACAGAGCCCACACAAAGGGTGGCAGCAGAAGGAAGGGAACTGGACTGCCATTTACAGCTGCAGGGAATCTGCAACTGAGTTCAGCTGAAACAGAAATCCACACCATCCAGTTTTCAGCAGCTCACTGTGCAGCTCCAAACCAGAAGCTGGAACAAGGGGGAGTGTACCTCCTTATTCTAGCACAGACCTAAGCTGAAAGTTACCAATGAGCACAATTTAAGACTAAAGCTACTTCAACAAGATAAAGGTTTCTGTTCCCTGCCACATTCCTGATAAACACTGAGAAATACAAGGGTTGCATGCCAATCCAGCAACTCATCCACACATTGGAATTAAGAGCTGGTACAAAAACCCCTGTTTGCTTTTAGTAGTGCTTTTACAGCCACCATCATTAAACAGTCAAGAAAAATGGGGTATGAAATAGAAGAACTAAGAAGCTTGTGACAATTTATGGATATAAAATTGTTCTTGGAAGTTACCACAAAAATTATGCATGAGTCTACTTCTTCTTGGAAGCATTTTATATCACTGAATTCCAATCTGACTAATGCTTTTTATTAAAACTCATACAATAATATTAACTCAGAATAGTCTAAAAAACCAGCAAATCCTATCCAGACATAGAAGACTTCTTCCAATGCAGTGTGATTTGGCACTCTGTAGAGACTGAGCAATCTGTAATTAAGCAAAATGAGACTTGTATGGGAATACCAAGAACATTAGTACTATCTTACAGCATGGGAATTATTTGCCAGAAAACATTATCCTTTCACTGCTTTTTTTATCATTAAGATGTAAAATTTAATTGAAACAAAGTGACAGACAGCTTGTGTTACATCCATTTGTTAGCTGTATAGCTCACCTTTGGACCATTCATTAGGATGCAACTAAATTTAATCATTAGTATACAACTTTTTTTTTTTTTTTTTATCACTGCTCTGCTCCATTTCCTCCACCACTCCAAGTCTTCAGCTAAAGCTTTAAAGACAGCAAGGACAGCAAGTCATACAGCAGTATTTTGAAGCAGGCAGTAGCTCTGAACAAGAAAGGAAACCAGTGCAGATCTGAATCCAGTGCAGGAAGAAGGAATGCTCTCCTATGAGTATTTCACAGAAACAGTGACACAGCTTCAGCTTTGAAAAACATTCTCCAAATTCTCATGTTTTCCTATGAATCTCCTTCCAATAATATCTGTTCAAGATTTCAAAAATATGTTCTCTCTCCAATATGAAAGACCTGTAGCTAAGAGTTGCTTCACTGCTATTCTTGGGAACCTTCCCAGAGCTTACCTGGTTATCCCATTATTTTTCCCCTGTTAACTATATCCCACTTGTATAAGATAAAACATATCCCTCACTCTGTATTTTACACTTCCCATTACATCTCCTTCTCAAGTGTATGACTCCTAAAAAATAGCTAGAAATTTCTGCCTCTCATTCTTCCTGTAAAAAGATGAGTTTCAGCCATAGAAGAAGCTGGGAGCAACCACTCAGGCTCCAGCTTTCCAGATGCAGAAACATGCCTGATGCCAGCAGAGACAGAGCTTGGATTCTGTTCAAACTCCAGAAGCTTAAAACACCTATCTATCTGCCTGTTCGTGACAGCACTGAGACAGAGAATTTAAGGTTATTACTTACTACAGCCCTCGAAGTATGACAAAAGGGGAAAAGAGAGAGATCCAGCCCTGCTGCTAGTAGAATAATAAATCACATCTTGACAGACCTATCAATGGTAGGGCTATTTTAACAAAATCATAAAATATACAGGTTTTTGTCCTCAATTCTGCAAAAGGAAGTCAAACATGTACCCTTCTCTGTGTCATTACAGACCTTTGTATGTAATTCCAGAACCTAAACCCCAACACAAAAGCAACAGTAAGTGGCTAAAATAGCAACATACTATTTTATGTAAATTTAAAATATTTTAAACAGCATGTTTCCACCCCCATACTAATAATTATTATATTAAAGTACCTTCAACCACAAGAAAAAAAAATAAATCACAAAGAAATACAGCGGTTCTTGCTTCCCTTACCTCCTACCAGGCAGTGGTTGTGAAGTAAGAAACTTTGAGGAAAAGAAAAAAAAGAATTTTTTTCTAGTTTCTGGAATCTCTGTGAAGCATCACCCCCTTGTAACCAGTATCTGATCTCCAAAGTCTAATAATTGTAACATTAAAGCTTTTGATCACTTGCTTTTATAGAGAAAAGCAGAGAGAAGCTTTAAAACTTACTTGTAGATGAAATCAAAGTTTGCACTATACACAATGCTAAAGTCAAGGAAAATCTGCCTCTCAGATAATACTCTAACCCTGAGAAAATAGGAGGGGAAAAAGGAAAAAAGTATATTGAAAAACAATAAGACACAAATCTTATCAAAAGAAAGGTTCCTAGAAACAGGTAAGCACAACATTGCTTCAAGTACAGTACACTTCTTAAGTAAGAAGCAGAGTCATCAGTGGTCTCGTCTGAAGACATAAACTCCCAATGTTTTATTTTCTAGACTGTTAAGCTTAAAAATACAAAAAATATAAATCCCTATTTGCTCTGTGGCTTACAAAAGTAGACAATTAAAAGTTCTTCACTAAGAAACATATAAAGTGAAAAGTGACCTAGTGTGATTTTAGATGTAGACTTGTAACACAGAACTAAGAAAAATATTTTCATTTTCTTCGGCATTTCTATTTTATACTAAAAGGATCCAAGCTAATTAAAGTGTATGACTGGCTGTACCAACCAAAATGCATCTATACTCCAGCATCCTATGCCAAGTTTCTGTAACTCATCAGTCTTCTAAGAAAAAAATCCAAGAACCCTCCTCCTGCTGTTTGAAACAATCTTTTGTTTGGTTCCTCAGTCGCATATGCCCACCACCCCTCAGTCAAGGAAATCCTTTTGTTTTCTTGCACAATGAGCCTAGGAACCAGAAGAAAGCCACAGCAGTGGTATGTCACTATGCCAGAGTACAAGAACAAGCCTAGAGAGATGCTCCCCATTCTAAGCCCTTCCTGTTCCTAAAAGTTGCGTGTTAGATCTTCTGTGACAGTCACCATCTTTCTATTTAATAGCCTCCCACTCACTTAGTCAAGAATTTCTAACCACATTTTGCCTTTCAAATACTCTTCAAATCTATATACACTTTTGGCATCCAAAGCATCCCATAATAATCTCCAGTTTTTATTCATCTCCTTTTATTTTGAACCTGGTTTACCTCATTTTCTTTGAGGCTCCCCCACACCGACATTAACAGCTAGCAAATACTTCCTTTTCAGCCACTCCAGAGCACTTACTAACACTATACTTCCCTGATTTGCCCTTTCCCTTCCCATCATCAGAAAAACACTCCAGTGTAGCCAAGTCTCATTACACAGAGTTCATTCTGTAGAGAAGAGTAACAAAAGTGATGAAAAGTACTTTCCCCCACTCCGATGTTTCCATTTCAGAAATGGAAACAGGACTGATAAAAGTATTCAATACCAGTACTTGACACAGTTAGAGCAGTCTAAGTATTTTCCCTTCTGTTCTCTGCTCCTTTCCTGGTAATTCCTAAAATTCTACTTGCTTTTTTTGGACCACTACTAATTGCTGGACATTTTCACTGTTATAACATGAAGATTTTTCTCTTGACACACTAATTAATTCAGAGCCTATCAAAATACGTAGATACTACTACTGCAGGAGCTCAACATGGAGAGGCAGTATGAAAAATTCTGAACATAAATTATTACTAAGTGCAACAGTTTTTACTTAAGGAGGAAAAATGATCCAAACTTCACTTACACAAAGACCAGCTTCAGCTCAATTACTGCCGCTCTGGAATGAGATTTTGGTATTAAAAGAGAGACCTCTACAGAATTATTTATCAGGAGCAGGCAAAAGAAGAAAAACAAACCAGTATTAAGAAATATTAGCAAATGAAGAGAGAGTAGAAGTATAAGAATCAGTATGCCATTGCACAAGTCTCTGACATCATATATACTGAACAACAGTTCTACTACCTCCTCACAGTACACTGTAGATGTTAAACATTTAAATAAGTTCAAAAAGTGACCAGAAAACTTTTTGAGGAATAATTCATTGATGGCAATTGAGTACAAAAAGTTACCATCTCTATCTAGCACAGGAAGTCCCTGAGCTGCAAATGAACAGTAACTGTGAGAGTATCCTGATCAAGTAGAGTTGCACATTTCTGAATAGTACTGGGCCACAGATACATAAAGATCGTATTTAATTGCCATGCATAAAAATTGAAAACCTACCAAAATACTGAAGTTACTTATTCTCCTTCAAAAAGGGTTTTAATTATACCGTAAGTGCTTCTTGACAAGTCCACATCGCTCACAAAGAACAAAAAGTTGCTTTTATTTTACTTCACACACTTCAGTGAATGCTAGTCTCCTCAAAATACCGTCTATCTTTTCAAAGTCCAACTTTCAAAGATAGCCAGGATCATGATTTTGCAGTTAACATAAGACTGATATTCTCAACATCTCAGGGCAGGAAGGAATCCTTTCTGCTTGCAGTTATATGCATTTTTTTAATATAGCAAACAATTAGTCATGAGGAAAGCAACCTTTTTCATTCCTGTAAATGTATGAAAAGAAGTACTTAACAGACTGAAGATAAGAGCGGAACTTTTTTTTTTTAGTGACTTAGTATTAACACCAAAAGCGTACATAATACAGTAATAATTTATTTCTAATAGGGATTTTTGTTTGTTTCTATTATCTCCCACTTTCGAAGTACACTCTAATTTAAACAGATTCATGTCATTTCTATTTGGAGGAAGGTGACACCCTCAGCCTATCATTTTGCAATTTTTGAAGTCTAAACATCTTTTTACCTGTCCGACATATATATCCATATGAGGACAAAATTTCTGATATCACTTCCAAAGAGAAATAAATAATATAAATCTTCATATGATGACCTCTTTCAGATTTGGTAAAGAAGTTGAAGACTGACCACTGCTAACACCTACCTGAAGCTTCTATAATAAAGGCCATTAAATCTTATAAAATTAAATAAAACTAATATCCATTAACACTTTTAAATACTAATCAGGACATCACGCAGGTATTTATTAATAAACTGTTGATCCAGCCACTCAATTAACCATGTATTGACAGTATCCAATTGACTTAAGCCTGCTCCAGTTAGTGACAAATGACAACTTGCTGCTTTTATTCATAAACCTCTAAACGTCAACCCACTAACTACAGCAGCCAGTCTACCATCCAGGTCATGCTGTTCTTCACCTACACCACCTATAAAATAGTAGTTACTTCTCCCTCTTAATTATTTACCTTAGAATTACCTTCCTTGTGATGTTTGGCACAGGATCGAAGCTGAGTTATCCAGTACTGTTTCTCCTTTGCATCAGCAGCTAGAACAGAAATAAGAAAATGCAGGGACTCATACATAAATCAATACTCTTTTTTTGCATAAGAGGAGGTGATGGGCCAGGGCAGGGAGATTATATGTTGGTTAGGATGCACTATAAATTCTACTTCACACTACTTAATTTAAGTACGTGCAAGTTCTTCAGTACAACACAACTAAATCTCAACTTAAGATGCCATGGCCAGTTGGAAGAGATAAGCTTGAGTCATCTTTGTAGTTATCTCCAAGTGTTATTAAAAGCAGAATTACCTCAAGATTGCTGGGGTTTTTTTAGATTTTTAATCCACTTTTGTTTTACTTGTCTCTTTGTGAAGGACAAGGGCCACACCAAAGCACTTACATGAGCAAAACGTCTGCACTCAGGCTGTCAATCAACTACCAGACAAGCTACCAGTTCCCCAGAAACTTAAGTACTTCTGTGTTAATGTAGTTCAATTAAATCTCTCTTTAAACATGTGTATCATTTGCATGCAACTTAAATACACAAGAATGAAAACCACAATTTCCCCCTCACATTTTTAAAAACAGCTTTAAAAATTATTGAAAAGATAGTCTGCAGTCTATCTCAGCTGGCTCCTGTGTAATATTCAGTCTATTTAGGAGAGAGGTTTGGGTTTGTTTTAAACAAACCACTACTACAGTTAATTATAATTAAGAATACCAATACAGAGTGGGCAATTTCAGTAAATATTTTCTCTTACCTCCTCTGCTCTTAAGTATCTCAATGGTTATTGACCCAGCATAAAAATTATTTACTGATTTTAATCAAGTTCACAGAACTCTTAAATTTAAAGCAGCATATTGTAAGTATTTAATAATCTCAAGTGATTGGAAAAGCCTGATAATGAAACCACAAGTGTTCATGATTTCTAGCTGTGCAAATTCCAAAACATTTTAACAGAAACTCTCCCTGGTTGTTCTTGTGTTTCAGTTCTACATATAGAACAACAACACACTGTACCACAGCAGAGTCCGGCATACTCTGTCTTGCCAGACAACTGATAAACTGTGGTCAGAATAAAACTAACATAATTTTAAACTTTTGTTACACTGTAATAAATGTCACTTCTTTAATTTCATTTTTCTATAAACTAGTTTGATATTCAAGTATCCTGATCAATCAACCATACTGAAAATTCCTTAGAATCAGAATACTGCTGTCTTTTTTTTTTTTTTCTAATTGTCCTAAAGTAACTCTTACATAACTTATATTGTCTTTCTTACATTTGGGAGCAAGGGAAGGCAAAATTTTATGTTACAGGTGCATTCAATTATTCCAGGACTGACAAGAATATATTATCTTAGCAGCCTTTCACTAGCATTTTTCCTTTCTCCAACCCATCAGCAGATTCATTACTACACATTATCTGCAGGATGGTGGCAGGGGAGAACAATATTAGAAATTAAATGCTATGCTGTGGACAGCAATGAAAGCAGCATTTTCTCCCTTTGGAAGCAAACGAGATACTGTACAAGCAAAATGCCACAGTAACAGCTTACAGAAGGCATCTTGAGGTATCTTCCAGCCCTAAAAGTCTATATATTGTAAATTCACACGTATTTAAGGCCAGATTACTCTTCCAGTGTGTTTTATAATACAGTATGTAACAAGACAGTTGTATAACCACTACTTTTTTTACAGTATAGGGAAGTAGAAGAGAAATGAGATATGAGAGAAATATGAGACGTAGAAGCAGGAATGGGAGAGAAGAATGACGCAGGTGGCACTTCCAAGTAGCACTGTACCTCTCAACTTATACATCTCTCCATTAGCAGAGTAGACCACCAGCATGTGTGGCACTTCGTCACTGGGCGATATTATAGCTCCAGCTAAAGACAAGGCTCCACGTGGCTTCTGGTTTTTACTCTGTTCATTCACAAAATACTGCAGAATCCCCGTCTCAAAGTCCAGCACAAAGTACCTGTTCAAAGAAAATACAATCGTATAGTATTTCTGTTAAAGAGTTTTTCACGCATTTAGTCAGAGGAGAGCACAGGTTGATCTTAAATCTTAAATCAAGATTATAAATAAACAAACAAGGTTGATGTAGTTTCTGTAATAACTCATTTTTATAAGGTCCTGTAATTTTGATCATTAGGTTAGGTTTTTAAGGGCATGTGTGAACTGTTCTTTTACTCATGTTTCTTTCAAATTAATGGTGAGGTTCACATACAAGACATGAAAGCAAGGAAAGGAGGTTTTTAATTGAAGAGGTTCCACTGAAGAAGTATGAGGCTGCTTCTTTGGGGGGGGGGGTTTACAACCTTGAAGGACATGCTAATTCCCCACAGCCAGACTTCTGAAAAAAATGACACTGTTTTTGCTGAGGGATGAGCACTGGTATTTTCATCTTTGTGGTAATATTTTACATAAAAATGTTGACTGCAATTTTGAAAACTGGCCAAGGGAATTGAACATTCAGTTCCCAGTAAGTAATAGGTAGGAAGTATGGACAACCATGTGTAAGAAAACAATCAGGAAGAGAGATAAGTAAAGCCTAAATTCTATTTGGTCATTCTGCTAACAAATTCTAAGAAGGAAAAAACATTTATACTGCTGATCATACATTTAGGATCAGGAAATAGCCAGTGAAAATCAAGTAAGTAAAATCCACAAGGATTTGGGAAAAAAAAAAAGTTTCGACAAAGACAAGCCATTCCACAATAAACCAACTGCTAGGACTGCAAGATCATACAAACAGAAATAAACTAATTGCATTGTCCAAGTGCACTAAATGAAAGTGAAGATGTTTCGACCTTACTATGTCAGTCTCAAGAGTGGGAAACATAATTTTTTTTCCCCTTATATAAACCTATATTTCACAACAGCACAGATCTTAAATTCCATTTCCCTGTGGAAACCATCTATGCTATTACACAGAACAACTATTTAACACTCTTTGCCAAGAGGGGACGGACAGCGACCTACTGGCTCACATGAAGGACAGTTTGGTATGACTTGCAACAGACTAGAGTGAAGATCACACAAATGCAAGTGTAATGGTTTAAGCCCAGCAGGCAACAAAGCACCAGGAAGCCATTTTTTCACTCTTCTCCACCCCAGCCCTGGTGGGATGAGGAGGAGAAAATGTAAAGAAACACTTGTGGGTCAAGAAAAGGACAGGGATGGATCACTCACCACTTATGGTCATGGGCAAAAGACAGGCTCAACTTGGGGAAAAAAACAAAATCAATTTCATTTACTACCAATCAAATCAAAACAAGGATAATGGGAAGTAAAAGCAAACCTTAAAAC
>JANZLQ010000009.1:238396-263727 GCA_026212715.1 Elanus axillaris
GGGGGGAGTACAAGTAAAAATTGGAAAAAAATCTAAGTTCCTTCCCCAAAATAAAGAAACTGAGATATTCAATTACATCTAGCTTGTGAAAGCAGCTTTTCCACATTAGTATTTTTAATTCTCTCTACTCACATTAGCAGTTGTCAAAACTGCTGCTGAGCAAACAGCTGCATCACCACAAAGTTTTAAACATCTCCCAAAACTATGCCAGCTATGTCAGGAATCTTACTGACTATTCTTTTCTGTAACAAAAAAAACCCACCATAATTGTAAGTGATACAGCAATATCTGACCTTCCATAAAAAACACGTCACTTTTTTGCTTGACACTCTCTGCAATGAGTTCCACAAGATTTGACAGGTTTGGCAAGCACACTTCACACCAAAAATTGCCTAGCACCTAGCATCAACTCATCTTCCACAAAATACTTACAAAATACAGTATGAAAAATAATTTAGGGGACAGCCTAACATACGACAAATGTAACTCTCCAACAAGCTGCAAGCCTGAAATGCTGAACCAAAGGCTCTACCATGTACATTAAACACAGTAATAAAATGTAAGCATCCCACAGACCTATCTGAAGGAAAGTAATCAAAAAGAAGGCAGCACTGAATGCAGCCACTGTGAACACAGCTGCTCAGAGCACCAACGAGTCCAACAGTGACTGACACTATTATATATTATTCTTTCAACAGTCTCTGCTTTAAGTAGGGACATGCACACACACAGAGAACACATTTCCAGGAAGGTCATATATGAAGACACATCAATAATGAAGTGAGATTTGACCAACGGCAGTATTTTACAGAGATTTCTGTCAGCTACTTGCCACGTTCTGCAGGAGACTTCACAGACTGAAAAGAGGAGATGTGACCTTAGCTTGGTCTTTCTGGTACTTGCTATTACAACATCCATAAATGGACCAAATAAAGCCATTTGACAGCCTGGTTCTCATCCAACATAATGAGAAAGTAGCAAATTCAGTCGCGTAATATAATGCCCCCACAACACACATTCACAGGGAGAGCCTGGAATTGCTGGTTTTGTATCAGCACTACTACACAACAGAGTTTAAAGAAAACCACATTCCACTGACTTTGTGTGAGCCAGCCACGTCTAAATCACAATTTTATCTCAAAATACTGTAATACATAATCCAAATTATCTACCATTTACAGGTACGAAATTTTGGCAATCCCAAACATACACACTCCCAAAAGAGGCCGCTGAACAAAACACATCTATTTAATCAAAATATCCCCACGCTCACCTCCTTCACCTTCGGCAGCTACAGCCTGCCCTCTGAACTACATTAAGAGAGATGGATACTATTACTAGAAGGGCAGAAAAATGTAAGAAGAAAGCAGTAAACACACACACCCCATGCACACACATTTTTCTACACAATATCTTCCACTGGCCCCATCCTAAACTTTCCTATGACTTCCCTCTTACGGTGTACCAATGATCAATCAAACCCTTATTTGCAGAAGTAAAGTTGGCTTATGTTTCTCTGACTTGTGCCTCCCAACTCTTCCTCTCTCTTCTCCAACAACTTGTATTCCTCACTGGTAAGAATTAACTCTAACTCAACCCAGCACTGCTATTATTGGATATTATGTCCCATCTAGGGGAGGGAACTCCATACATCAAACATCTGCAAACTTTTAGAACTCTCTTTGGCTGCCAAGAATTACAACTGTATACAGAAAAGCACTCAGCCATGAGACAACCAATATGACCCTGAGTTTTTATGCCAGACCTGATGTTAGTTAGGATTTCACCTGGACATGAAATACTTTCAGGGACTGAAATATTAATGAAACAAATAACAAAGGCACAGAGAGTGACCCTGAACAACAGCATGAACGCGGAAGCCAAGGAAGAGATAATTGCTGGATGACAAACCAAGGGATGGCCCAAACACCTCCAGGTGGAAATATCAGGTAATCAGACCACAAAACAGACTGCAAATAGAAGTAGCTCAAATTACAAGACTACTCTAGCTTCAATTAGAGTAGCTGTAGAGTTCAGCTACCTTAAGTGCTGCTTTTTGCTCAATTTAACAATGAGAGAGAACGGAAGTTAGGAATATCATTCAAGTCATATCTTGAGCCAATTAAACAGACAAAATGAGTCTGTTATCTCAGCCTTAAGTATTTGGGCTGCATGTCTCCAAGTTAAAGGCCAAGGAAATTATCTATGTAGGTGAACTCTAACGAGTCTGCTCCTCACATGTGAATATGGTCCCATGCACAACAGTAACAGCCTGTAGTGGTAAGTCAGGGAACTTTAGGGAGTTGACCTGCATATAAATAAAAAGGACTGAATGTCAATGCAAGCAAACTGGCCATTGGAGTTCTTTCCAATTCATTTTTACTGCTTACTGGAAACCAAGGTTGCTTTAAGACAGACTGTAAAAACCCCAAAGTCACAGGAAAGGTACCTCAAGTCATGCAACTGAATTGTAAATTCTATGCTATAAAATCTGCACTATTTTGTATATAGTAATTGTCGAACAAAATAGCTAAATCACTGAACTGTCTTCACTGTTACTTAGCTCTTCCCTCACTTTTAATTATTAAACATGAAATATAAAAGGTTAGATAAGATTCATAAACTCTCTTAATAAAAAGATGTCACCAACCTAAAAGTTTTCAACAGACGGATGTTGCTGAAAATTAATTAGAGCAGTCACACATGTCATGGTTTACGGAGACAGAACCTCAGTTTTATTATGACTGCTCTGCTGCCAACAAGTTAGGGACAATTTACAAAGGAAATGGAGGGATGAAGGAGTAGACAAGCAGAACAGTTTGGCAACAGGATATGCCAAAAGGTTTTCAGCAAATTTACCTAAAAGTAAGTAAACGGAAATCTGAAGAATCATTTGACACTACAGTCAAGAATAAAGCACTCTACTAGCTAGACTTCCACCCACCATCCAGAGCAAAACACTCTCCTGCACTGGACTATACGTACGGTTAATTATTAGGTTAGTGAAGATTGGATTTTTTCCTACTTCTCACTGAAACTAGTTTGCCAACATCTTCAACATATCCTTAAAGAAAAGAATTAGTTGGTTACTTCTTCCAAGGCTTATTAAGTGACCGACAGAAAAGCCAACATCAAACCACACTTTGACAGTACTCACATCGTTCTCTTAAGCTACATAGAGCATTACACTTTCTCCTGATAGCTGTGTAGTTTCAACAGACTAGGCAATCACATACTGGAAGCAGCAAAGATGTAACTGGAGTACGTTAAAGCTGGAGTACTTAACAAGAAAGATAGCAAGACCGCATATATACATAAAGATTTTTTCATCTTTTTTGGCCAGGTTAATTTTCTGCCATTTTAGTGAGCTGAATTCCATTACCATGTGATCAACAAGGCATGAGAGTCATAGCAAAATAAGGGGGAGTGAGGAGCACTGAGGAGTATGCAAGGAAATTGTCGCCGTTTTGTTGACAACATACTCTTAATTCAGTTCAAGAAAACTCATTAAACCATACCCTCTGAGAGCTATTGTAATGGCATAGTGCTTTACTGTATTTATCAGCAGGGATAAAACTGTAGAGAATAATTCCGATGCTTCCATTATTCTCATTTGGTCTTTTCCATCTCCAACACTACTAAGTATCATAAGTGACGGTGTGTGGTCTGACGTTTGGGGGTTTATTTTTCAATTACAGAGGAATAACCATAGTACTATTTTTTCTCATTCACTTCTCTCTTATACCATATTCTTGACTTCTATCTTAGCACCTGCTAATATAAATACCTGTAAGTGAAAATGCAAATCTACCATATTTTGTACATTCAGCACTCTCGGGCATTCTGTGTACAGATATATCAATTCTGCTATGCTTAAAGGTGACCGACCAGCAGGCAGGAAAAGCACCCTCTTTGTTTCTTCGTGATGTATGAGAAACACCTAGGATGCTCTCTTCCGGTCATATCAGCCTCGAGATATTAGTTCCAGCTTTCCCTAGTCTTCCTGGAAGAGTAAGGTGCCAGAAACACTACCACAAGATAATAAATAAACAAAAAATCATTCACATAGAGCAAGCAGGAAAATATTCAAAAAGTACATGGGAATCTAAATGAGTCTGTAAAGGCACTCCATCATCTGCGCGTGCTTTCTCAGAACATATTTCTGCATTCCAAATCTTGAAAAACTTATGACCGGTACCATTTAAAAATATTAAAAGTCACATTTATTACTGAATACCTGCAGGCTCCAAATCACAAGTGCCATTAATACATGCTGTGGCAGGAAAAGCCATTATGTCTTCCCATTGTCTGCTCCCCTCCACTTCATTGGCATAGATCATCACCCCAGCAGAGCAGCAACCAACCAACCCTACCAAAGTCCTGTGCTCAGTGAAACTAAAACTGACAGAATGATGGCAGATGATAACGTATCACTATGCCACATTATGAACAACAGTGCTGTTGGCACTGATTCACAACCTTTACTACAATGGTTAAATGAGTGAGGAAGAAGAGTGAGTGGTAAACTAGTGATCAGAAACAGGCCTCAGGTAAGTATTAACTGAGACAAATGATCACTTCCCCCTCCTTCAGAAACTGATGTGCTAGGCTTACTGCTAAGCGTGGGTTACACTTACATATCTTAGATTTTCTTCACAAAACACAGCGCAGTTAACCTCATCTCATGTCTTACAGCTCAGCCGGTTGTAAAACCTCATCCAAACTTAGGGCTCACCACCGCTCCTCTTCACTCCTTCCTCCCCTGCTGCATGGTCACAACCCATTCCTTGGGTCCTCTCTAGTGCTCATCAAACTCAGTGGGAAGTAACTCAATTTGCTAAACCATTGGAAAAAATATTGAAGGAATAGGCGGTTGGGAGAGGGTCTCTACCATTCAGCAGTAAGAATGTGAAACAGTGGCTCATCTTCTGGTCTCATGAAAGCAGCTGATGCAAGCTATCATGAAAGCAAAGGAGGTCGTTTCAGACACCGTCCACCGGCTCGACCCAAACCACAAAATACGTTCATGGTAATTATATGAGCAAACAACAACCAGAATATGAAAAATAATTTGTAACTACTAAATCATTATAAAAGCCTACAAAGAGACATAAGCCATGTTCATTTTTTTCTCTTAACTACACAATAACTTTTACATTTTCTTCTCCTAATCTGCTCTTCCAACACTGTTATTTGGAAGAAAGTCAGAGATTTTTAATTCTGTGCAAGTTACTGATATGAGACTGTAAAGAACATGACATTCCTCTGGAAGCTAAAACCCTTCCAAAAATTATATTTAACCTGATTTACATTTTATATATTTCCATGGATGAAGACATAGGAAATCAGGACAGACATCCTCTTACAATTGTGTGCATTCTATGTAAACAATCCCATTCCAGAACTACTGTTTTGAAGAAAATACATCAAGTAGCTCTGGTATTTCTCAATACATACAATTCCTTTATGATCAGTAAATTAAAAAAAAAAAAGTTAAACATCAGATATGAGTTCTTTAATCTCTAAATCACTTAAGATAGAAAAACAATGTTTTGCATATTTACACCACAGTCCGCAGCAATGGTGCAAAATAAACAGGAATTGTTCCCCCAAAACCTCAGTAATTGTTACATCAACATAATTGGGCAAAGTGAAAAAAGCTGCCCTTTGAAAGGGCAAGTGAAAATCAGTTGTAATTTCTCACTTCTCCTCCTCAAGGAAGAATTGCTGATTTGCACTTTAAAAACCGAGTTCAGCTGAACTAGCCTTTGCCTGTTTGGTGTCACGTCAGAACTACTGCTCTGTCATCTTCATTTCTTTGTTCCCATCGCTGGCCAATAGCAGTACTCAGCACCGCATCCCAGTATAGCCTATACAATAATAAGTGTGGTAGCTTGCTAAAGAATAATGCAGCCAGGTCAGTCTTTGGGCAGAAGAGGAACTTTGCAGAGTCATCCATCCAGCGGGAAAGAGACCCTGCAGCTCTTTCTCTGCAGCTTTTCTCCTTTCCTCTGCAGCTGTGTTACACGGAAACCACTGGCCACTATTTTCAGCCGTAGGTCTGCGACGCATCCACTTGACCCCTAGCCGTACTTTGGTTCAGGCTGGCTCAGGAGCAACAGGCCTCACACCCCGTGGTGAACCTGCGAGCTGGAAAGCTCCTGGCTTGTACAAGGGAGTGAAGGTACCTCGGAAAAGTATTGCGAAAGGTGGTTTCGAAACCCAAAAATGCAAGATAACCAAAGTACAGAACAAGACACCACAGCTAAAGTGAAGACATCTATTTTGTCTGGACTACTCAGTAGCAGACAATTACTTCACTCTATAAATACTACCAGCAGGACGGGCCCAACCTGAACTGCAGCTGGACTGCATGGCAGGTGATCTCCCCTTGAGCAGGGACACCTCTCAAGGCTTGAGATCCCTCACCTGAGACTAAGAGATCCCTCCTTACCCAAGGCGGAGAGATCCCTTACCTGCAGCAGATCCTCAGTAAGTGACTTATAGCATGCTGAATTAATACCAATGAAACATTACTAATCCATGTAGCCACCCAATACTGTTAGAAACACTACATAGATAATTCCATTGGACATAAACCATTGTCCAAGTCTAAGACTGGACCTAGCCACACCCAGGCTCCCATAAGGAGTTTAGAAAGCAAGCGGGGTCCATTCTGAACCTCGTGACTGAGCAGGAGGGTCTTCCTCACTCTTTGCATCTCCAGTCTCTATGTCAATCATTCTAACTCAATTTTCCTTTATATATTTCTTCCATGCAGTAATTAATAATGTGAACCTTGCCATCAAAATTATGAACCTTGTTAAACCATTGTTAAATTCTGTTAAATTCCATAAAATTTATTGAACTCTGTCAAATTATTATTTTACCTCAATAAAACATATTGCTGCTTCTCTTTGAGTGAGGTGCGTTCCATACATCCATGACAAGGTCACATTCATTAGTCATTGTACATAGCGGTCCTGACTTGACAGCTTGTCCAGCACAGAGAACCTCACTTGCTGCCCCTTTATCAACTTTCAACTACTCCAAACTCCTGGAAAGTAAGCTTTTGCACAATTACATGCAAAAAACTTTCTCCCAGGCTGAAAACACAGCCTCTCCCATACTAACAACTACTTTACTAATACAAACCTTAGATGGATGGTCAAAGAAAACAGACAGTAAGAACAATTCACACCACTCAGCACCAGCGTCCTGCCATATTAGTTTCCACTGTACTCAGTACTACATCAATTTCCACTTCAAAATTACAAAAAATGGTATTTCTCAGCAGCCTCCTGCATTACACATGTTTCTGTCAAATCCCTTGTTACATCTTACTGAATTATTGAGAAGAGTCATATTGGCTGATCAGCTGGCAAGTAGGTACTTTTAAATAAAATTTGACACCATTCTTAATATAGAAGCAATCAGCCTGCTCTACGAAAAGGCACAAACTCACTAGTAACTTTTTAAAAGCTTAACATAATTTCTGTTGTCATTCCTACAGTTACAATCACACTAGTTATAAAAGCAATTCAGAAATTGCTGATCTCATCCACCCTCCCACACAAATAAAGACAGCTCCTTTGCCATAACTGAAATCATGAACTTCTGAGCTATGAACAACTATGAACCAACAGCTTCAAAACAGAAGTTTAAATTCTTCACTTTTGCAATAAACTAGTACATGGATATTAAAGAAATAATGCTAATAATTAAAATGATAGCAAAACTAATTTCTTTTAAACATGCTGACAATGTCACTGTTTATCAATGGTATAAAGCAGAATCACTGGCCTGTAGAAGATCAAGCCGTGGAACAATGAATTAACGAGACAAAAAAAATGTCTTGTAGAGTCTGCTTCTAGTTCAACTTCAGATTTTTACAGATTCACTCAGGTCAGGTTTGCATTCTCCTCTCTTTGGTAAAACCAGCATTAAATATATTACAGCAAAACAACAGGCTTTCTTCCATGTGATGGGAAATAAGTGTAATAGAAATCTCATAACTTGATGTTAAGTGTAATGGTTCTAGCACCAGCTAGAATCCCAAATCTTACTTTTAGTGCCTGAACATTTAGGCGACATTATAAATATCCTCATGTACATCCACAGTCATAGTAATTAAATGCTACAGGGAGATTTGGGAGAAGGAAAGATCAAGTTGTTATAGCTTAACCATTTCCTCAAATAGCATTTCTAAGCAATATGTTTTCCTTCGGTTACCAGAAGTCTTCAGCTTTAAAAATAAGAAGCAAGCAAAATTACTCTACTGCACTAAGTTTTCTTCAGTAATGACTTAGAATTTATTTTAATGTCTTTCTTTCAAGTGCAGTTCAAAAAAAAAAATCTTCCTTCTAGCTTTTTTCCTTGTCCCTAATTATGATAAAAATCAATACTGTGTTAAGTACTGCTCTATTTAACCATTTGTTTGTAGCTTTCTTTTAGTTTAGTCCCAAATGTTATCAACTCTTTGCAAACAGTCTTAACAGCTAAGGAGCAGCATCTATTATCTGGCACCTCCAACAGACAAGATATGATTTGAGTGCTTCAAAATGTATACCATTATTCCCTCGCTTCCCCAACAAAATAACTCCTCTCACTCACTGTATCTAAGACACCCAAATTATAATCAGAAATGCTTAAGCAAAAAAATGAGGGGGGGGGAATCCCAAAAGAAATACTAGTCCCAACTGAAAACTGGAACTACAGAGATGCATTTTTTTAACAGCCATTTCTAAAAACTTACTGTTTCTCAAAAGAAAATACCATAAAGAAGTATTTCTCCTTCGCTTTAGGAACCACAAACTGTTAAGTCCTGTTTTCCAACAGATTTGACATTTGAAGGTCACTCCTGCTCTGCAGTGCTCTTTGGTACCCTACTACCTACCTTCACCACACTCCTCAGCACTTACACTGGTCCTGCACTGCAGCATTTGACAAGGCACCCTCTCTACATTTCATTTCATTCTGAGCAATGACAAGCAGACAGTACGATGAAAGGACTGTAAAACAAAACAAAAAAAAAACCACCACACACAACCTAAATACACTTGGAGGAAAAACTCCTTAATAACAGACTAAAACACAATCAATAATTTTAAGCATTTCCTTAGACAACTCTACTAAGTGCCATGCTTGCTGTTAGAACTGCAATAGCCAGCTTGCCTACTATGCAGTCCATGAAACAATGACAGAGCAGGAAAAGATGCAGAAGAATTTCAGGAAGAAATTCAGTAGCAGGGATTTCAAGAAAGAGAACTTCTTTCCCCTAAAGGGAAAGACATAAGATGGTCATTTTTTCCTTCAGCAGTATAAACATGCTGCAACTTAACTGAACCTCTGAACCCAGTGTTGGCAAATGCGTGCAGAAAGGGGGCAGAATAAACCAACTCATAAGTGTAAAATACTCTTTAAAGGACACCCATCCCAATTCATCCAAGCACCTAATAGATGACAATGCTATCAGGAAAACAAAAAAAGAAAAAGAAAAATGTAAGCACAGAACAAGTGGAGAAAATAAATACATAAATTGCGAGAGCAGAGATCCAATTTTCACATTTCAGTAACTAAGTTACAGTTTCATAATTCTGATATTTTCCTTTAAAATAGCATGCAATTCATATGTTCCAAGAATTAAATCCAGTTGAGGGGATTATTTAATTAAAGCTAAAACTCAACATGAGTAGAGGAGGTATTTTCAGCCTCTCAGACATCTGTTCCTGATGTCCTGACACCATCTCAAATAAGCAATCTGTGAGAAACTGCACTATATGTTTTCCTATACCAGCTGCTTTCTCTATTACTACTGACAGTTCCATTAAGCTTTCCAGCTCCCTCAGTTGAGACACCTATTCCACGCCTCTTGTGTTCAATCTGTTTAAATGTCACTTCTGAAAAATCAATTTTTAAGCTCAAGGGGAACAAAACCCAAAAAGGCTTCATGTCACTGGCCTCCTCTCTGGAAGCTGAGGTCACAGCTCATCCATCTCTAATTCTTAGCACATGTAACATTTTCATATCTGACCTCCTTACTTTCAAATGTTTTCCTCTCTTAAGTCCATCTCCTACAGTGCTACTCCCCCTACACTTGCTGTCACAGTATCAAAAGCAAGATCAAATAAATGGGAAAGGACAGAGTTCCTTAGAACATGGGAAAGAAGTCAGGTGGATTCATACCATTTACCTGACCCTACAGAAAATCTTCATATTCAACTGCCAACGTGTTTGTTCAGCACAAGAAGGAGCAAGACTGTATCTGGCATCTGTTCAGCCCTCTTCCTCAAGGCTTTAATTCTTCCATTTAAAAACTAGCACAGAGAATTAGTAAAAACCTAAGTCATGAGGCTAACAGTCATCAGCTGCTACAGTCTGCTTAGAAGGTCCAGCTATTTCCCACAGCTCGTCCCTCAACTCGGGTACTCCCACCACCTGCCCCCTCCACAAAAGGTAATGCACAGGGAGACGCTTTGAATATTCTTCCCACACTGAGAGGAGCACAATGTGCTACGGGGAGCTCTGAGCTCTGTCCAGGTTTGAACAATCTGCCAGTCTTTAGACCGCAGCACAGCAAAAACTCTTACAGGATTTCTTTTGGCCAACATTTAAACCACCACACTGAACGAAGCAAGCAATGCCATACCTGCAGCCTAGCCTCTGCTGTTGGGCCCAGGGGCTGTGAATTAATTCAGTATAGCTCAAAAACTAATGCCAGTCTGAGCTCACAGGCACAGATGAGCTCCAGGCCACGAAACACTGAGCGCACCAAAGCGGGGCTGCGGGCAGCTGCCAATGCCAGCCATCAGAAACCACCACAACAGAACGCCCTAGAGTGTCCCAAAATGCGGGTATCACCTACACCTTGTAAGCAGCACAGGGCACACAAGGACATAAAGGCTGGAAAAGCACTGGATTACCAGAAAGCTGCAGAATGAAACTTGCAGTTGGAACCTCTGACCCCCTGGGAAGGACAGAGGGGATGAACAAGGGTGTCCCAACCAACAGGTTGTCAACTGCTTACTGTCTGCAACTGATTCTCATGTTTGTACTCACATCTGAAAGCTCTGCTTCAAGATACTGGCTGTTCTCACAGCTCCTTACGGCTATCTAATCTAAATTAGTATCTTAATTAAAAAAGAAGGATAAGAGTACAAGTGAAGTAATTATTTCCCTACCATAATTACATTTTCACTAGGGTTTTTACTATTAAAATATAACAACTGGGGGGAAAACTAGCACTCCTGTTAGCAGGTTATTTAATGACAGAAGAAAACCAAGGAATTAGAAGCTTCTGGTATTCCAGTCTCTGGCTGTGTCTTTCTCATCCAGGAGCAAAGAGACCCAGCTAGACAGAACGACCCCCAAATCAGGTGCCCCAGCTTTCACTTCTGGGGCAAATTACCAACCTTCCCCTAACCAGTGCAATTTGGGACTTGGGAGGAGAAGAGGATCTTCTGAAATAAGCCTCAAAAGCATGTTTAGATTAAAGTGCCCTCCCACAGAGAAAGAGAGAGGAAAAGGAAAAGAAAAATATGAACCACATATTTTATCAGCAACCTCCAGGTCCCTTGCATTTCACTATCTCCCTGATGAAGAATTTACTTGGCACACTAAACAGCATTCCTTACTGGGTGCGGAACAATTGCAGACATACTGTATGAAGCCTGGTAAGCATTAAATAAAACATATACAAACACTTAACTGGACAGGACTTACATCAATTATAGCTGTAGTTTTTACAAACAGAATATGGAATTACAGAAATACTTTCGGATGTCCAAAAAATCTTGAACAAACCAAAGAGAACAGAGGCGTTGACAATGGAGGGGTGGAGATGGAAGGGAAGTACAGCATGATTGCACAGTCAATTTAAAATAAAATAAATCCATGGAACTTTTACAGAGAGATCTTCTACAATAGGAAGTAACTATACTAGTAAAGGTTACTATACTACATAAGAGGGTTTTTCTTCTCAGCACACATTATGTTAAGGACTGGCAAATACAAGTAGTTCACATTATCACTGTATGTTTAAAAAATGGCAGAAAAAGTTTCAAGTATAGCCAAAACTACTCCTAGTTTATTTTTAGATCAACTAGATTTCAAGCTGACATCTTTTCAATATTCAGAAGCTATTTTGTTGAAGCTAACTTTTTAAGGACAAGAACATATCAAGAGAAAGGTACTGACTGTACTGTATTACAATAATGCAATCCAATAAGGTTCAAAGCATAACCACATCCCATCAATGGATATTATAGCATAAATTTTCAATTAGCTGCTTTGAGTCAGCAAAGTTTTATAGAGGCTGTATCATAGTTCACTGACTTCTTTGCCAGACCTTCATAGCTCATCCTTGTTTTGCAATGCCTTGTCCTCCACAAGAATCACTGCCAGGAGCCAGCAACTCTTCAGTGTTGCTTTCTAGTCTGCAGCTAAAAACATCAAGGAATAAGGGACCTCAAGATATAACAACCTTCCTATAAACTGAAAGATTAATGTTTGGATTTGAAAACCACCTTGTAATCACTGAAAGCCACTTGTGGATCTCAGTTTTACACCAAGAAAAGAAAAACATATACATTACACCTGGCAATGATTTAATGAGGAAAGACTTGCTTAGAGATGAAGCGCCTCTTCCCCTAAGCTCAGTAGTGTAAGCATCACATTTGAGGCTTGTTCAAATTTTGTGAAGTACCTATGGTGTTCTCAGATGAAAAATAATTCTTTTTTTTTTAAGAAAATACTATCACCATAAAAAATGGTGTTAAAATTTTAACAAGGAGAACACTTGTGCTACAACTTAGTTTTAGTAAGTATTTTATTTTTACTGAGTAATGTATTGCAATACTGGCAAGGATGCAAGCTCACTGACGGCTTTTTTTCTTTACTGTATTATGGTGTGTTTGAAGTATTAATAACATTTCTAAGAAAAAAGACAAGTAGAACAGTTTGAAAACACCTTTTCATCTGAAGTGTGCTTATCTTCATCAATCTAGGTCATCAAGAGTTATAATGCCAATACAAAGCTTCCGTATTCAAGAATCTGGCTTCCCGATTTTTTCTGTTAACTGCCTTGCATTCATCTAGCTATTTTTGGCTTGTGGATATATGTACATTACTCATATAATTTATGTGGAAGAAACATACAATAACATGAGCTGATTACCACCTGCAAAAGCAACACAAAAATTATAGATGTAATTTCCAGGTAGAAAAAGACATACACGTGATGCCAGGAGACAGCAGTCCTCAAACCCATTCTTCATTCCTCCCTCATTCCACACTTTACTACTTACATAATTCACTGAGGGTATATTCTCTATAGCTGTTCTAGACACAAATTATTATGATATATTCTAAGTGAATACATGGACTACCAGATACCTTCTAGTGGACAAATGCTTCCTGAACACATCTGCTTGGACAGTAATTTTTGTACAAGTTGATAGAATAAAACATCTGTTTTTAAATTCGTTCTGTGTTTTTACTGTAGTTTTTATAGCAGCTGTTACTTTTCACTTTCAAAATGCAGATAATTTATCATCTAGATTCTCAAAAGTGAACCACATGAATGCTGGCATTTCTCCCAACTGCAAGTTTCATTTAAAATATTATTTCACTGACAGAACCTGTTCAACAAGCAATATTCATTCCACTCTCATATACAAGGGGCTAAACACTCGGCTATGTTACACTAATGCCATTTTTTTGAGCTGCATATATTTTTAATATATATTTACATAGAGAAAAAATGCAAAAGGCAAGTTAAGGTCTTGCTGTAGGAATTTTTTTAATTCTCAATTTCATGTCTTCCTTTCTGCTTGTTCTTCCTAGCTTTTGAAATTTTTTTTTCTTTAATCCATAGTCTAAAAGTTCCTGGTTGGAAAGAACAAACATATCCAAGACCATGCAGTATTTTCTTTACGCATCATATGGAACAAAATATGATATACAAAGTACGGATCTTGCTTGCAAGATCAGCATGCTGGCTCATTTCCATCCCTTCTCTACCCCAGCTAGTTCAAACAAAGCTTTGCAGAAACCAGACCTTTCTTACATGCTGCATCATCTTAGGACAGTTGGAACTTATCAGCTTTCTGTGCCAATACTTTGCAGTCCAATCGGGGCTGCCTTGCCTTTACTCTCAGGTCTATCAATTCATTGACAGAAATGAGAAGTTTAAGTTTCTATGTTTGGTCTTTATCCTGACAGTTGATACACAGCCATCTTCACAACAGAGTATCTTGTCAACACTGTTTCTTAGAAACATATGTATAGAGTCCACAGTGTCCATGAGAGGGTGGTTTCATCAATATGTTGAGATATGCAGTGTATTAGCCATGATCCTTCAGAAGAAAGCATATTTAGATTTGCGAGCAACAATTACTTCCAAAGACCTTTATGCACTACATTACTGCTTCATATATATATTTCTAAAAACGTTGTTCTACAAAAATCTAGATCCTCATTGTTTTAATCAAAAATAAAGAAACAATACTTACAACCATTAACAGAAAAAAACAGTTTTATCATCACATAGGCTTGAATTCCTACATAAACAATACTATGTTTAAAAGAGCAAAGGTTAGTCTGGCACATTAATATATATCCAGGTGGACACTGTAAATAGCTTCCTCTGGCTGCTATTCACATCAGTCATCTACTAGCCTGAAATGAGCTCTGCTACAGAAGGTGGCAGAGGGAAGAAAGCAAAACCAGAAAAAATTGTCACTGCACTACATATTCTGCAATTTAGAAAAAAGTAATTTCCACTCTAGTTCTTGTGTGCCATTCTTAATGGCAGAATTAAAATAAATAAGAGCAAATTATCTCACTTGGGTTTCCAAGCCTTCATTCTGAATTCATTATATGATTTCCAGACGTTCTTCTTAATTTTTTTTTTTTAAAGTGGTCAAGGTCTACCCTTGTGCTGTCTTCAGTATCTACTTCCTTCCCTCCTCTGTTTCTTCCCTTTCCCTCCATCAGTTGTACTGCAGAGGCTTTAAGTCCTTCTCTAAACCTCACACCATTCTACATCTCTTCGTTCCTCCCTTGTTCTATTATCAAACTACTCTTTTCTTGCACTTGCATTAATAAAAATACAATACAGTTTGATACATGAACCCAACAGTCACAAAAATCAAAGCCTACTAACCAAAGAAAAAAAGACAGGAAAGACAAAACCCACACTACACCTTATGGTGTAGAAGGCAAACCTTCCAGCTCAAAAAAAAAAAAAAAAAAAGGCAAAGAAATCTCTTTATTCCATTTTCAAGAGCAGGAGCTTCTATAAAAAGCTTACCATGGTGAGCACCAAAAAACTGCCCCCCCCTTGCCTCCCCCCCAAAAACCCACTCACCTTCAGGAGAGGTTTTTGTGCCATTGCAAAATGCCCAAATGCTTGCAGCAATGAATAACACATATTTGCTTCTCCATTGTGCCTACACTTTGGTATCTTTTTCACGATCAACTTCATTATCCTCCCCTTATCACCACAATAAAAGCAGTATGGAGAGCTGATACAACTCTTCTTCAATTCCCTGCCGCCTCCAAATAATGGCAACAGACAAGAAATTAGCCATTTCCCCTCTTCCCCCCCCCCTTTTTTTTTAAATTTTATAAATTTAAGGAGAATAACAGCAGAATGCCTGGTCTTGCCTCCACTAGCTTAAGTCATTCTCCTTTTACCAGGAAGGTTTTCTCCATATTCCAAAGCTAGAAAAAAAACACACAGCCCTCTCCTAGTGAGGTTAAACATACTAGTCTGACTCCAATGCATAGATTTTCCCACAGCATGTATGCATCCCTTACATGAAAGCATCATCCTATCTCAATTAAAGATGTAGCAATCAATATAGCTGCAAGTGGCAGCGTGGCTCGCAATTCTGTATGTAAGGTAAGCACAGAAGCTTTATCAACACAGACGCCCAACTTACATTTACGCAATTCCTCTAACTTTTAAATATACTGTTGAATGACCAAGACAAGTTATCCCACCACAACTCTTAACTGCTCCAAGTCCATTCTCAGCCAAATCAAATAATCATTGACTTATTTCATAAAAAATCTTGGGAACCTGATGAAAGGCAGACTATGTAAGGCACAACTCTTAATACTGCAACAGGTAGTCTCTAAAAGGCTGTGCAGCTGAAGAAAAGCCACTTCCTAGGTCACTGAGAAATAGGAACTTGATATATGAACTTGTAGTAGTAACTTATTAAAAAACCACAGAAAAATAGTTATGGATTTCAGCTTACAAGCATCCAACTGATAGGCTAAGGTCTTTTCAATCAAATACCTTAAGGCACCTGCAAATGCTGTACAACACTCTTGAGTGGGTGCACTGGACTGAGAGCTACAGAACAGCAACCACATTTAGCCTGTAGAAACAAACACCTGTCCCAAAACAAACACCAAGTATACAGCAATTAATACTACATATCAGCGTAGCCCTGTCTTTTATTTTGAAGAATAATACTCCAAATTTTAAACTGCAATTTTATCGGAAAGATACTACTAACAAAATTGTTAGGTTTCACCAAGTATATAGTGAATGATTCAAAATGCTAAGGTTTGTCAGTACTTGGCACATCCAGCTCCTTTCCACCAAAAACAATGGGAAAGTTCCCAAATTGAAGGAAACTACACTATGCAAATATTTTTAAAAGTATAAATGCAACAGCCTAGGTAATTGCATATGCCTCTCAGCCAATCCAATGCTCAATAAAGTAACACAACAGCTGATACAGTACATTTTTAAACAAACCAAAGATATTTAAAGCAAGATAATTAACAGCAATGATTATGCATTTACTAAAAACAAATTTCCTCCAGAACACCTGCTAGGTTTCTGATATCACAAGTTTGCTTCATAATACTATCAGCACTGAAGAAATGTTCTAATGCAGGCAGCGCTGAGTTTTAAGTACAATTAAATAAATGAACAAGACACATTAAACGCATTGAAAAACAGTTAAAGAGATGAAGCCAGCCTCAAAATATAACTAAATGAGGATCTCCGAGTGAATATATTTCTAATCGGGTTCCTTGGCAATCGGTTCTTAGCTTTGGAGTGTTTAGCAATGACCTAGATGAGGGAAAAAAAATTCCACAGAGATTGCTGATGACACAAAAATAAGCTACCATCAGCAAACAATGTGCATTCCAATACTGTCAAAATAAAACCATACATCTCATGACAAAAAGGCATAATTACAAGATAGACGATTTACCTGGAAAAGTACTGATTCATAAAAGTTCAGAATAAGGAAAAAATCTACTGTTAATTTTGTCCAAGTAATTCTTCCAGCTAATAATCAGTTTCCTCAACTATATTTTTAAATTGTCTTCTGTAAACAAATAATTAACTACTATTTTTACCCCCTCAAAAACAAGGCATGCACACACCATGAGAAAGCCCAAGAAGTATCACTGGGGATATGCAAAAACATGCTAACCATGGAGAGAGCATACTGCAAGGAGCCAGCTCCCACAGCACTCCTTTTCATCACCTTCCCATCCAAAAAAGGATAGTTAAGTGCTACTCTTCATATCGACACTTCTGGCACTCATTTTGGTGGTGCTATGCCATATGTTACTGGATCAAGAAGTATACCGGATATCAGGAGAAAACGGCGTAACAAGCACCAGGGTGTCACGCCACTGACAGCTTAAGCAAAGCGAGTCGGAAATAACAAGAGCCGGGGTATGACGATACCTGCCTGGAGAACCCAGGCAGCACCAGAGAACATGAGACCTCAGTGTTGTGTGTGATCAGACTAACGGTTAAACTTATGAGGCAAGGTGAACAACCCAGCTTTCAAAAACTAATGATGAAGACCTAAAAAGCTAATGGTCTCTGAACCTTTTAAGCAGGGAATATTGAGTTGGAGGAAATGGGATGCATTACCACTGTATTTGATCCCCAGTGCAACCACAACTGAAACTGTACACAGTTCTGGTGCCCACATGCGAAGAAAAACATGGAAATACCAAATAATAATCAGATCTATCATAAATTGTTACAATTACTGGGAGATCTGACTTGCAGCAAGAAAACTTCATTGCTTGAGATACACCAAAAACAGACAAAAGATAACCTAGCCTGCCCATAAAGACTGCACACAAATTAAATTTGGTAAGAGGTATCTTCAGTCTCATGCGCAACCAGCGTAACAAGATTCAGTGAAAAGTCAAAGGCTGACATGTATTCAGAACAGGCAATTTTTTAAGTAGTGATTAAAGGTGGGCAAATTGTTCCCATAGCTATGGTAAAGAATCCTCTATCACTGGAAGATAAATTCTCAGAGAGATATCCAAAGAGAAACACAAGTCTACGTGTAACAAAAGCCACGACAAATTCTATGGCTTGCGCTATACAACTGGGTAGTTAAGGACCTATGTTCTTCAACTTTAAATTACCTACTAATTAAATGCTGTCTTTGAAAGAGAATGCAGTAGCATTTAGACAGCATTTACTGAAACATTTTTATATTCAACAGTTAAATACTAAGCAAACTTTGCCTCCCTGGATTAGGTTCCAAAAAAGTAATCAAACATCTCAGTAAGACATCCACAAAAGCCTACAAGATCTAAAGAACAATACCGAGATACTTGAAAATAAAGTTGTGGAAGTGTATTAGGACCAAAGAAACAGACTCAACATTTTCAGTTGAACCAAATTTAATACTTTTTGGTTTCATCATTCATTATAATACATATTTAACAAATACAATTTTACATTAAAAACCAATAGTTATGGCAATTTTAGCATCCTTTTCACTTAGAAGGTTCAGCCTTTTAAATACATCATAAAGAACAAAGTAAGAGTATTAGGAGAAGCTAAAGCCCAAACACCTTCTTCTTATTAAACAATTGCTTTTAAATAGAAAATGACTGGGGAAATTTTTTTTAATACTTTTCTTACACACTCATAAAAAAACTCCAGGCACTTTACTTAGTTTAACAACTTACTGTCACTTCTCCATATTCATAAACTGGTGGGTTTTTTTAAAATGAGCCAGCGAGTGCATGTGTGCTCCCTCGAACCACATTTGTCATTGTGATGCCAAGCACAGAAATCACCATTCAAAAAGCTAGCAGCAAAATGAGCTAGTAATAACAAAACCCAGATAAGGGTAAGTGCTTCAGTGTTAGTGCCAACTGCCACTTCTTTTCACTGTCTGAAAGCTAAGTGTGACATCTGGGTGAAAGGAAGACCACGCTCTATTTTGCCTGTCACTGCATTCCCTCTGGTACAAGACTGCTGCTCAGCTCTGAAATGCACTTGCAAATCCCAAATATACGCCCTGAGTGAAAATGCCCAAGTCTCATTTGTTTTAAAAAGATTTTTCCTACATTACCATCAAGCATCTTATGCATTAGATTGTTATGCATCATATGAATTTATCCTCTGCATAGGCATAAGCAGCCCTGACACCACGGGGGACAAGCAGCTGAGGAACAAAGAACTTGGGCTACCTGCCCGGGGACAAGAGAAATGTCCATGGCAGTTCTCCAACCAGAATGCACATCTCCACAGTGCAAACCAATTCCTTAACCGCAAGATCATCTTTTTCAATTTCAGCCTGAGGTTCAAAGTTGTCTTCTCCCAAATGTTTCTTGTAAGCATCACTGAAGGGCAGAGAATGATGGATATCTCAGCCTCCCTTCTACCTTGTTAAAATTCTTTCTCTCACTTCACTGTTGGAACGTCCTTCTCCATTATCCCAAGAGAGCTGGTTTAGAGGCAACAGCAAACGCTATTCAAACTAAATCCACCAGTTCACGATTAAACCAGTTAGGTTTAATCAACCACTAACGAAACAAAGACAAAGTGCATCTTAAGTGAAAGTTCTAATTTTTCTACAAAGAAATTAGGGATATACCTTTAAAGATATTAGGTGTGGGGGTTTTTTACTTTTCTGTTACTTTACTTTTTTTTAAGTGAGCATTAATGATACTTACGGGGAAAAAGTTTCAACATAAAAAGTGAAGGAAGGAGAAGAGAAAAAAGAAAGCTTACATTTGCATGTAATTATTTTTGCTACATAGTTTTCTGGATTAAGAAAAAAAGATTAGTGCCTTAATCCAAAACAGAACTTACTAATAACTGATTTTTGACATTTTAAATTCCAAGTTTATTTGAAACTAATGACAGACATCTTTAATTTCAGTAATGTAATATATGCGACTCCTGAGTGTTCAGCACAGAAAATATCCTATTCATTTGTTCAACAGAACTAAACCATGTTGGGTTTAAGTAGTTTTCTCCCTTTCCACATTGCCTCCTACTACAAACAGAATCTACATGTGAAGGGACAACACAGTTTCTAGTAAAATCTATTTTGCAAGTAAAAGCTTCAGTAGAATGTTAGCCCAATATTATCAAAATACCTTGAAAATTTTAAGTTTCCACAACTCCTAACAAATTACAATCAAGCTTCCAAAATTTCAGGAGCAGATTTCCAACAATAGAACAAAGGGAGAAGGTTGCATCTCCAGCTCCTTAAAATGGAGTCTCCCCCTCCCCAAACTCTGCAAATAAGTCCTGGGAGGTATTAAAACACTACACAAAGCCCTGTGTAGTAGATACGCCAGAAACACACTAAGACAAAAAGATAGGCAGTGGAAGGGTTGGTGTTTATCTGATTCTAGTAAAAACACAGCAAATTCCCATTTCAACAAACATTAAATAAGCACATGGTTATTTTCTCCTTCTCAGATACCATCTACTGTTAGAATCCTGACAGAATAGTTTATTCTGTATTAAAAAAACAGTTTATTTCTCTAGGACAGACTTCCCTCCCAGCAGCTATATAAATATACTTACACAGCTAGAGTTATATAGTTTGTTCAGTAACCATCTACTCATTTTTTACACTGGAAAAAGACCACAATTTATTGCTACAATAACTTGACTGGTACCACTGAAGAATTAGCAACTACTAAGACATGTTAACTACCCCAAAGCTCCCCAAGCAGATGTGTCGATCCCAAAATTCTGCAAAAGATGGGCTAGCTAATTCAGAGGGAGGGAGAGAGGGATTATTACTGTGTTTGAAGTATCTTCATCAATTCCCTTTCCAAGAGGTCACAATCTCTTTCTCCAGAATATATAAAAATTCTAAGATTAAAAAAAAAGTAACATGCAGATTTTTGTAGGTACTATAGCACGAAACAGTGTTGACTCATTTTCTCAATGTACTTAGGAAACAACCCTCCTGTAACAGCTACAGTCAGAGCAGCATAACCTCCGGCAGTATCCTCACTGCTGTTTGGGACACTGGAAACAAGGAAGGGTCTTTCTGTGGTGGCAGCAGTCAGATTGCAACTGTTCTCTTCAACTACACAAGCAAAGAGACCACACCACAGCATTGTGAAGCCCAGTAAAGAGACTGGGCACAACAAAAATTCCCAAATTGCCCCAAAGCGCGCTTTTTGTTGACATACGAGGAATGCACCTAATCCCCAAAAGAAGTCTAGTGGTGCCCAAGCACCAGAAGTACATCGGGTAAGATTCATGCAGACTGGTAACACAATGTATTTCTCAACTGAGAGAGTAAGCAGGAATAGGGCAAAGTAATGCTTTAGAAAACACCTGGGCTGCAAAACAATTTACAGGGAGCAGTTCAGCTCAGAAAAGCAACAACAACATCCATCAGCTGGGGCTCCATTTGTTGTTGTTGCAAATCCAAATGTAAGCCCCAGCCCAAATGCAGATGATCCAGGGGCTTATACACGCTTGCAGGACAAAACCCTACAAGTACAAGTACTAAAAACACTTTAAAGGAAAAAGTGAGGAAGGGGAGGCAGACCACATGTGAATTTCACACTACCTTGTGCAAAGGGAGGTTTAAGACTTTTTACAACATTTTACCAATCTATTCAAAAACAGGATATAATAATGCCACAGCCAATAAATATTTCATTAATATCAATTTAATTCATGCAAAATAGGTTTTGCATGACATGAGATGATTCTACAGAGATATATTTGTCCATCAAACCCACACAACTCCCATTTAAAGTACAAGCTACTACCCTCCCATACACACAGAACAAGTAAATACCAACAGAAATGCTTTGTAACAGTACTTCAATCCTGAGAAGATAATTATTTGTAATTTCATAGTAAAGACAGTCAGATGCCCCAGTGTCTCAGACCAGACATAAGTGTTCTTATGTCAAAGCATCTGTGGTTTAGGTCAAGTTCTGCTCTCTGCATTCATACCTGTATATGTGGCTGTGCAAAGCCACAGAAAGTCACAGACTTCCGTGGAGACACTCTAGATGCCCATGCCCCTCAATACCTTTACCACACAACAAATCGCCTCAAAACAACTGAACAAAAAAACAGCATTTCTTTCTGCTTATTATAAAGGTGAAGAAGAATCTCATTCATTTCCAGATCAGGTTGAGCCTGACCTGCTAGAGCAGAACAGACTTCTTCAGTAATAAACTACAAACCCTCAGAAATTCTTAAAATAAGAACTAATGCAGCTCTCCAGATTGACTGAATTTGAGGCCTTCAATTACTTCAGTTAATGCTTATAAATGCAGTGTTATGCTTCAGTATTCATGTTCTGTTGCCTTATCCAAAATAAGACTCTTACATACACCTGTTAAAGGACAACTGATAAAAAAGTGACACTAGTTTATTATAATTCAAATGACAATAATTTCTTTGGACTTGTAGAGGCTACTCTGCACAGTAAGTGTTGGATAACCTAGGAAAGCCTTTCAACTTCAACACCACGTGGCATAGCTAACATTAAATACATTTAAATTATTTAGGCTAATGGATAAGGAGCTTTAAAGAAGTACATTCCAAACCCATAATCACTGAACTCTGTCAGGTTTTGCTTTATTTTTCCATTTTATTTATATTCACACCATCTGGCTGTATCGATCATGCAGTTTAACAATCTTGTGGGTTTTTTCAGATGAAGTAAATTCAGAACTAATTTGTGTGATCGTTCAGCAACACATACACTCTTGACTGATTTGCAGGTGCCAGCTATGAAGTCACTTACCAACTCTTATAGACTGAGCTCTAATTCACAGAAAACACACTCCATAACAAATACTCAGAAGGCCAGATAGACAACCATGCTTGAACCCACAGATCCCTACTCATTTATTTGACATTATGTAATAAGACCAACTTTTGTAAGCCTCAAGTTTCAACTGTCCTGTTTAGAACTTGCATCAGATTCCCTATCCCAAAAAAGGGATACATACATCAACAGAACAGAATAAGCGAACAAACTAAAAAAGTTATTTGGCCTAAAAGCTCTGTGTCATCATAAACCACTTGCTCAACAGCCAAATTTATAGAAAATAAAACTGGTTAACTGACAAAGCATGATGAAGCGGCATTAAAAAAAAAGACTGCTAAAAATAAACAGACATTAATTTCAAGTGTTATAGTAGAATTGTTTAAGTGACATTTATCTTTTTTCCATGATGCTTTCAGATAAAAGTTTCTTGGACAGACAGATTATACAGGATGTATTTCAAGCTGTCAGCCTTATCAAAGATTTAATCTGCTCCCAAATACAACAAACAGGCGGTTCTAGACCCAAAGATTTATAAGCAATGACCTGTATTTTGTAATTTCATCAGATTACATGAAAACAACTCTTAAAATCACTCACAGTAAAAAGTTACCATTTCTACAAAAAGAGGTGGAGATGTCAGGGGAAAAAAAAGCGGGTAGGCTGGGCTTTTAATTTTCAGTCAGGCATTTTAGTCCTACATTTTAGGTATGAAAATGTGTTTATTTGGTTTTTAAACAAAACTACAGGAGGACGGCATACATCGACATATACAAGTGCAATGTGAATCTAGCACAGAACTGCAGCAACCAAGTGACAGTACAGGGCCCTCCCTACGTCTACGCTGAAGCAGTCTAGCTTTATGGAGACGAGCGTGTATCCCAATCGTAGCAGACATACTCATTATCTCTCATAGCTGGTGCACCTAGGCATGCCCTGCGATGTATGGAATTAGACCAGCTCCTAAAACTTTTCAGGAAGTACTTACTGCTCCAGTAGTCTTACCACTGGTTTAGCCCCACACCAGTCAGCATCATAGCATCATTGGCATTTGTGCAATTTAACTCTGTCACTTATAAATGCTTTAAGATCACTGTCAGAACATCAAGGTCCCAGCCATTCCCATGTTCTTATTGCTTGGGATCACTTTATATAAGCAACAGCAGGTTTGGGGTGGTTTGGGTTCTTAAAGGTTTGTGCAGAGGTTTGTAACTAGTCCTGAAAATGTTCTCTCTATAGCATTTCCTCCTCTTCAAAACCATCACCGTGATGCCTTACTTTAAAAAGTCAAGCTTCAGACAGACACTCATCTTCATCCATCCACCGAGAGGACAAAGTTTAATAACAGAAAGCAAAACACGAGTAAGAAATCTTCTC
Source organism: Elanus axillaris (assembly GCA_026212715.1). Lineage (NCBI taxonomy): Eukaryota > Metazoa > Chordata > Aves > Accipitriformes > Accipitridae > Elanus > Elanus axillaris. The sequence continues at coordinate 262,840 of JANZLQ010000009.1, forward strand.
TCTTGATTTCAACAGATCCCAATACGGCATTATTAATTCCACAGTCTGGCTTCGACCCTGTAAGGAATTCCGCACTCAGACACCAGATTCAAAACCAGACCTTCCTCGGGACTTCCACAGATGCACATCAGCCTGTCCACACCCAACAAATTGCAGGACCGGGGCCCCGTCACCGTATCAACATAAACCAGGACTCGTCTAACAGGAAGGACACAGCAGCAGAAAAGACCTTGCTGAAAACGCACAGGTAACTGTTTCCGCTGTCCCACCCCGCAGCAAGAAAACAGTAGCCACAATCACAAGCACGGCGTTTCCCCCACTTATTTTGGGAGCCCCCGAGCCAGTTTCTCATTCCTCAGTTACCCAAGGTAACTTCACAGAAAGAGGAGACTGACGTGAAAGAAAAGGAGCCCGAGAACGGCATGTGCAGCCCGAGTCCTCCCCCCCCTGCCCCCGCCCGCACCTGCGGCAGCGAGCGCTGGGGGCCACCGCTCCGCCCGCCCCGTCCTTGCGCCCAACTGCTCCTTCGGCTGGGAAAGCAGATAAGCAAAACAACGCGAAGGGAAGCGGGGGCGAAGGGAGCCCGGCCTCGGGCAGGGCCGGCGGCACAGCCCGGCCTACCTGCCCGCGGCGGCCGGGGAGGGGGCGGCGGCGCCAGCTGCCCGGACACCATCTTGGGGGCGGCTGGGGGCGAGGAGCGGCGCCCGCTGGGGGAGGACGCGGCCCCGCAGCGCTGCCGGGGGCCGGCCCGGCGGTTTACCTGCTCTGCCAGCCTTGCAGAAGGTTGGTGTATTTGCTGAGCGTCCCTTCCAGCACCGGCTCCCGCCGCCTGCCGCTGCCACCGGGCGCCTGCGCGCCCCCCGGGCTGGCCGCCGCCGAGCCGGGGCT
>JANZLQ010000009.1:264158-276730 GCA_026212715.1 Elanus axillaris
GGGCCAGGGGCAGGTCGCTGCCCCGGCGGCGGGAGCCGCTCGGCCGCCGCGGGCGCCGGGCAGGCCCCCTGCGCGGGGGCGGGTGCCACGCACACGAGGAGGGAGAAGGCGGCCCAGGGGCGTGAGTGCCCACGCACCCCGAGCCGGGGTGCCGTCAGACGGCAGAGGGGCGACCCCAGAGGAAACAGAGCCCAGCGCAGGGGGTGCGGGGCGGGGGTGCGGAGCCGTACCCACGCCTGGGCCGATGAGGCGGGGAGGGTGCCCCGCGTCCGCAGTGCCGGGCCCTCCGGGCCGGGGCAGGGAGAGGAGGGAGCCCGGCACGGCAGGGCCCGGCCAGACGGCGTCCCCCGTCGCCGGCCGGCCTCACCCGTCGCCGGCCGGCCTCACCCGCGCACCTGTGAGGAGCGAGGAAAGCGGCGGCGACGGCGTGCAGGGGCCACACGCAGAAACGCCGCCAGAGAGGAGGATGCCCGGGCCACGAAGCGTGTGACTGACACTCACAAAAGCTGTGCCCACCGGAGCGCAAAGCATGGCACCGGGGAGGGGGTTTCCTGGTACGGGCTGATACACTCCGCTGCCCGTTGCCACAGAGCGTGACACCAGGGAGAGGACTGTCCAAGACCGACACCAGGGAGAGGGCTGTCCAAGACCGAGTACGCCAGCAGCACAAAGAGCAGCACCTGCGCTCGCTCGGTGAGGAATCGAGAGGTAGATGGTGTGCCCAGCAGTCAGGAGCACAACAGTCCTGCCCTACACGCCGCACGCACGTCCTGCTGCGCGTAATGTGTATCGACGCACCGTATCGGTCATGCCGTTCATCCAGACTTTGCAAAAAAAAAAACACTATTCTGGGTCACGTCACATCTCCTGAAAACGTAACCTCAAGATGACTGTAAAAAGCTCTGCAGATCCTTGAACAGTCACCTCGGTACAAAGCTGTGCCGTTGCATACCCTCAGATCACTTCTGTGGCCATCCTCACTGCATTAGCAAAGTGCCTTGGTTTTGTTACAATACGTGTATTGTACCATAGAGAGCATACCAGAGATGTGGTTATTCTTGTCGGTTTCTAATTGGAGACCTGAAGTACAGAGGAGCTTAGAGAGTCCATGACAAAATACGAACTGAGCTTAGCTCCCGTGCTTTCAACCCTGTGGAAAGTTTTACAGTTCTGTCTACCAGAGATTTTTTGAGTGTACTGAGAGCGTCCTGTGCCCCCTGTCTTCTGCACCTCGGAAGATACTCACACCGTCTGAGTCCACCTGCAGTTAGAGGTCTCCGTTCCCCATATAAATCAGCACAGAGAGGAGGGTTCCTAACTTAGATTCTCCCAGTTCTCTCTCTGGAAAATCCTACCATATGTGTTGTGGTTGGGTAGCTGAAATGTTGAGCAACCTGATCCTGAATTTTGGGTGGTTAATGTTCTCGTGTTGTAGCTAAATACTGAGGCGCTACAGTCTGGAAACTTGAATTTTAATTTAGTATTTCACTGGTGGAACATTTAATGCACATCTCTTGCGGTACAGAAAAAGATTATGAACTTGGTCATTTGTTAAAACAAAATATTTTAGAGTAACTACTTTTCCAAGTTAGAGCTCTTTCTTAAGATGTTCATGTAAAATTCCCCAATCATTGTTTACTGTGGAAAGAAACTCCATGACCACAACTCGAAAATCCTCATTCTTAGGCTCAACTCCACTACTTCTGATGACCACAGTTTTCAGAAGACATTGGAATGATCAAGGCATACTCCTTCAGGAAGCTCAGACCCTGCTCGCTGGAGATAAGGATAAGGCCCTTTCATTTCTCCTCATAATCAGTTATAATTCCAGAACAGTGGAATAAAATGCTTTAATGAAATAACAGTGTAATCACATCAGCCACTGCAACACGTTACCTATATATGTTCTACATTATAGGTAATGAATGTGATTTTTTTCTGCCTTCCACAGAGTTTATTGGAAGAGAATTATGTCAGGAAAAGAAAGTACCTTACACAGGTATAGAGAAGCTTCCCCATACTTTTCTATACAATACAACTGAGGTTAAAGTGGTGCGCTCATCAGGGTGTTTCTGAAATGAAAGGGACAATAGGCTGTAAGCATGTTATGTCTCCAAGAGAATTTTGCAAAATCCCAAAACATTCTTGACTGCTGCTAGAAGAATCACTGGGATGTGATAACATAGGAAGTCCTTTCACAGGTTATAAACTAGTGAGTAGACAGGAAACAAAACACAGGAATAAATGACCACTTTTCAAATAAAGGGAAACCACTACTCTGAGTTGGGATCTGTGTTACTCTGTCTTCTTAAATCAGAATCTCTTCATTCGCTCATAGTTAAAACTAGAATCAAGTGCAAAAAATAGCAGAAGGATCTCATAGTAGTGACTAAATCACTGATAAAATGGCAACTGAAATTTAATGTTGCTAAAAAACAAAGTAAACCACATGGAGAGAAAATAGCATTTACTATGTGCAGATAAAGATGATCTATAAATTAGCTATAGCTTCTTAGGAAAAAGATCTTGGAGTCACTTTAAAATGTCCTCTGAAAACCCCATCTCCATTGTTCAAGGGTAATCAAGCAAACACCTGTGATGAGCTCATTAGGAAAACAGAAATAACAACATGCTGCTATAGAAATCTATAGTAGAGCCAGTGTCTGTATACTCTGCATTTATAATATGCCTTCTAAAAGGACAGAGTAAAAAGAGAAGAGGCATAAACCTCAGCTTTTCTATGAGGAGAGAGCTAACCAAACATGATTTTCAGTTGGAAGAGACAACCAGTGTACAAAATAATATTCAGGTTAATAGGAATGATTCTCGTCTTTCTCATGAAACAAGAACTGTGCGGCAGCTGGTTTAAAACACGCACAAAAAATACTTTTTTTCATGATTCGTACTTGTAAAACTCATTGTTATGAGATGGGTTCGGATGCCAAATGTCTAGAAAGATTAAAACAGCAATTCCTTTTGAAGAACCTTTAAACAAGGTTGATCGAAGTGTTTTGGACGTATTCAAAGTTCAGAAAGGCCCTAAACTTCTCTTTGAAGACTGTTTACTTTATTGATGAAATGACACCTGCCCTGTTCTTGAGTCTTTCTCTAAGCACCTACTAGTGGAAGGAGTAAAGTACTGGACTAAATAGACCTTTGGTTTAACCTATAGTGCAGCTTTTCATATACTAAGCATTCCTTCCCCTTGGTTAGCCAAAGGTCCTTTTGAGTCAAACATTGGCACTCTGTGCAGCTTTTAGATTGTATTTAAGCAAAAGAGTATGTAACTCTTCTCGTCCCTTTTCCCTTCCCAGTATGTACATACTGTTGCAATCTAACAGAGCTGGACAACCTTCCATAGCAATCTTGATATCAGTGAGCCCCTACCCTCATTTATTTTAAGTTATTGATGTTCTTCAAAATGACTGAACCTGTATTTATTTTTTTTTTACTAGCTAATGGTCTGTCCCAGTAGAGCTAGACCTCAGGGTAATACACACCGACTTGGTCTGATGCAGTACTGCATGATGTATGCTTTGTTACAAGTATTCTTAATTAGCTATCTATTAACAGCAACCTGCCTAATGAAGGTTCTCACTGTTCCCAAGGTAACACAGCTGCTACATTACAGTCCTCCTTTAGAATGTTACTTTCACTCTCCAACTAAACCAAAATTTTGCCTCTTTCATTAATTACCCAAAAGAATCAAAATAACTTATTATTTATCCCACCTTTTAGAAAGCAAAACATCTGGTAAGGTAACAAATTTGATACTGTTTTCTCTTATCATGAAGCAGAAATGTTTCTCCACCCTTTGCTAAGCTACACAGTTTTAGCTTCTAGAACAAGGTCAGCTCATAATCCATTGGCCAATTTCTGTTTCCTGGTCATCTTGGTTTGGGTTTCTATGCCTTTTTTAATGCTCCCATAGCAAACAGTTTTCTAGAATTACTTTCCAGTTTCTTTTTCTACATCTTACCACTACCAGATTTCCACACAACTTCTTACCATCATAATCATATGGAGGAATTTAACTATATGGTCTACAGAAACTACTTCTGCCCTGTCGACATTCAAGCATAGAACCTGTTCCATGGAAATGTCCCAAGGCTTGCTAAGTTTTACTGTCTCCTCCTTGCCCTACAGAGTCCTCCTGAGACACTGCTTTATTTCACATGAGCTTTGGAGACTAAAGCCATCTGTCGCTAAACTGCAGGAAATACTTAGGGCAAAAACATAACGCTGTGCACCTCTATCATCACTGTCTATAGACATCAGCACTGGAGTGACTCAGACACGTTCCTTAAAGTTCAGTTCATGCCACAGTCACACCTGCACCAAGCCTGCTCTCACTAATGCTTCCCCAATTGTCTACAGCAACTGCCAGAGAGTGAATGCAGCAGGCAGAACAGTGCACGGCAGTAGCATGTCCTCCGGTCCTTCCTCAGGTCAAGTTCCATAGATTCCTGGGCTTGAAGGGTCTAAAAGAAGCAGTGATCCCTCTGATCCGGCCTTTTTCATAACACCATGCGAGAATTGTAATACTATGTTCTATCTTGTATAATGGTTTCACTTAGATTTAACCAGCATGTCATCCACAAGTAAAACACTTCTGACCTGAGGATTTCAAGAACTTACTGAAGCTACCATTAACTTTGCAGTCTGCCAACTTTAGCATTGGCTTTGCTGAATCAGTATGCATCTTATTCTCCCTCTCTGATGCCTGTAAGCCTGCAATGTATGCTAAACATGCTTTTTTGCCACACTTAATCCTGTTGTCAGCAGCTTCTCATCCAGGTTTCTCATCCACCAGCATAACCATCCTTCTAAACCTCACTTAACTTAAAGCTGGTGACAGGGAAACAGTCAAGACAGACACGACATATGGCAAAAGTACCCAAACTACCTTTGCTGCCAGAAACAATTGAGCCGAGAAAACAGAGACTTGAATGCAGTGTAATTTACTCTACCACGAGGCATTACAAATTCATTTGGACTGAGGTTTGTGCTGCCACAGCTAGACTCTCGTAGCTAGTTTACTCAGCTACAGTGCGCTGCCCTGTAATTTGCAGGTTAGACCAGTTGAAAAAAAACTTGATCAAAATGTCTGAGCCTCTGGAATACAAACTTTGGGATGGTTAGCTGGAGAGAATACTAGTTTATATTATGCATATTATATATATTTGCCTTGGATGTCATTAAATGTGCCTGAGGAAGCGATGTGTATGACAACCATGATGAAAGGTATTTTCTACATAGCTACAATCAACCCTTTGAACTGCAACTGGAAACAAATAGGAAAACAGTGCATAAAGAAACTAAGTGAGCATAAATAGCATTGACACTACATATTGTACATTTTAGCTAGTAGGAACACACTTATTCTGTGCCAGATAATGTTTGAACAGTTGTTATAGGTAGTTGCAAATACAGTTCTTTAAAATAGATTCATTCATACACAGAAGCCAGAAGAAAACACTGAGATTATCTAGCCTAACCTGCTGGATAACAGTAGCACTTTTTGGTCTGATGTGGAATCACAGATAAATGTCAATATACCAAATCTTAACAGCATGCAGGCATCTTTACCCACTGTTTTTCTAGCTCTATAGTTAAACATTTAGAGATTTGAAAAGTACACTAGCCCACTAAGGATGAAATTCTGATTCAAGACCAGGCTGAGTTTACTCAGTGCCGGTCTCTTATATTGTATCGCAAACCAGTGCTCAAGCTGTCTTTTATCCCCCCTTTTCGGAGAGCTGAATGGTTGAGTGGAATCTGCCAGATTTCAACATCTATTATTCATAAGGCATGAGGCTGTGTATTGCTGTAAAAACACCCAGCTTAGTGTCCATCCACTTTCTAAATTAAATATCTATGCACCTGTAATCTCATGCCTAATTTGCAAAACAATTTTTACATCCTAAAAGTATTGCTATAGAGCACTTATACTGCAGAGTATATATTTATTGATAATATAGTGCTAGCTTATGCCACTTGGGCTCTGACCTCATACTCCACCAACAGCAATTTGTATAGTTGTTTGATAATAGCATGCAGCATCTTATAGCTTAAGAACTAGTCTCATTCAAACTGGACCAGTCTCTAATACCCTTATTCACCCACAGCAGAGCTGTGTTTTACTCACATCAGCTTTAAAAATACTATTTAGGTGGTTTTGGAATCCACCACACAGTGGGATGACAGTTTTAAGAAGAAAGGAAAGAACTATGTGCTAGAAATTAAAAACAAACCACAAACATTTAAGATTTTTTTGGCACTGAAAATGGGAGAAAAATTCAGTTAATAAAACTTTCTAACAACTACTTATGCAGAAAGTACTTCAGATACTAATTTCAGGCTCCATTCTGCAAGCAGTTTCATCTACAGAAACCTAATTGAAACAAATACAAGTTTCTAATGCAACATGACTGACTCCTTTTTTACCTACAAATCTGCATAAAAAATACTGGTAGGTCTTTCAATATGTGTGATTGAAATACACAGATATGACAAAAGACAGAGTATGTTTGAAACTTTCTGAAACTGCAGAACCTCATACTAAAACAAGCATAATGTTCATTCCCTTTTTCATGACAATGTTTTAGAAGCTGGGCACATTATAGAAATTTCCTAGGTTTTTTATGAGTAATGTTAACACAATATGCAAGAACCTTACAGCTAATCATGATACTTACATTTTAAACTTCTTTTTAGTATCAAAAGTAATCTCTTGAAAATTCAATAAACTACTGAAATACATTTTGTCATTCAGTTCTAAATTTTAGCTCTCACCAATACAACCAATCAATAAGCATGTAAAAGGAAGTAAAACCTGGGGTTTTTTTTACAGTTTGGGGGTTTATAGTCTTGGGAGTGATAGGTTGATTAAGTCTAGAATGTATGGTGTATGTAATTATGCCAAGCTAGGGATAACATTTTGTTTGCCAGGGTTCACCACTGAGTGATTTTAACTTGGCTGATAACAGACAAATTATAATAGCTTGTGAAAAATGTGTGAACCAAGAATTTCTTATATATTACAATAAATAAGATTAGGAGTTTTTTTAAAAAACACAACAGGAGTGTGCTGCATATTGCCTCATTCATGCAAATGCTGGGCTAGTTCTTCTGTGGACTGCAGGTTTAATGCTGATATAACAGATAGACAACATTATGTTCGGCAGGACCCCACAGCACAGAATTGACTGTTACCTTCACTGATTCTGAAGAATAGTAGAAACTGAGGTTTATAAAAGTCTGACAAGGTCATTTATCTAATCCTCTTCTGGTTGCAGCACAGAAAAATACAGCCATATTTTTTTTCTCCCTCTTCTCCAGTGAATTTGCTTGTAATGCTTGCTCTCTCATATCACACTTAGCCTTGACAGGAGTATCCAGTGGAGATAACCGCAAATATGCAAAGAGCTGAATTATGATTCCGTCTCTCTGGTTTCTGAAACCCAGCTGTCAGCTTTGATCTTTGACTTTTGAGAGCCTATTCTGCAAAACTGAATGTGCATTCATACATGGCTTGATATGAGAGTGTTTGCCATGATTTCAAAGGTAGAAACAAATGTTAATTTTTTAGAATAAGCAAACTACGAGTTCAGGAAGCTGCCGTTTTTCATTTTAATTTTTCCTAACCTTGGTCATTTCCATAGAGGATATCTGGAACAGTTTCACAAATCCAGACATTTTAAACTCTGAGCTCTGCCAACTTCAATCAATCATAAACTTCCCCTACTATGGTGATACTGTGTTACAGCCTAAAATAGGGCTGTGCTTTCAGAAAATGACATAGCATTAAAGTTATTAAAGTTGATAAAACAGATTCCAGACACAAACAACTTGAAATGACAGTAAGAGGAAAAATCCAGGGGTTTGTACACACAGAGAATTTTCTTCCTTCTTTGTAAGATACACAGGAGACTGGAGAAATTTGTTTTCATTTTTCTGACATCCTCTTTGTGTGAAATGAAGACGGAATGTCTAATCTAACTATCCTATTGGGGAAAAATAGGGACCGATTCTGGGGGACCTTGAAATCCTGATCAGGAGAGGTCAACCCCTAATTGACAAGACAGGCATTGGATCTCTAAAAAAAAACTTCTCACAGATATTCGAAACTGTCACCAGAAATAAAAGTTTAAACAATATAACAAAGCTTTGAAGTGTCTTAATAAGAACTTTCCCATCGAAATTAGGCTTCACTTAATTTGATGTCAGATTTATAGGTTCTGTAAGTTCTCCACATAATTTTCAAAACAGGTCATGAAAAACAAATAGAAAGGAGCTGAGGTTTTAATATAAATTTCAAATGGAACAGGAAAGGTCTTCAAAAGATCATGCACCTCCTGGTTTTTTTTTAGAAGAGTGCTTGAACAAAATCATCATCTAGAAGCTATAAATAAACTCATACATAGCATGTGCTTCATAAACTGGGATAGGGTCTTATTATGGGAAAACAAAGCCCATATACAATTTAATCTGATGCCAGATTCCTTCATGTCAGAAATCAAATTCATACTGCTTTTAGTAAAGAAGGGCATAGAATTCTACTGCTGACAGGGAAAAATAGGGCTTATAGGCAGAAACAAAGACAAGAGTCAGTCGGTTTGAAAGAGTTTTAGATTATTTTTTTTTTGCTAACAATGAGGACTGTGATACCACATTTGGAGCACCAGCAAGGTCTTTGGCAGTTGCTATCGCCTTATATTGGCAGCGAGATCTGTTCTAACCAAGTTTAGACAACACTTTGATAACAACACAAGTGGCTGGTCTACTTTAGAATTCCCAGTGGAGGTGGAGTTGCTCCAGTGTCAGCCTAAGAGTGTAATGGAGAGTTTGCCAAAAAAGGCTAGGTTAGATGCGGTCTTCACAGGCTGCACATAAACCGCATGTGTCAAAATCCTGGCAGTTAACTGCCAGGAAGTTTATAAACCAGGGAGAAATAGAAGACAAGTCTCCTGACATAACCACAGGATTCTCTCACTCTCATATAGCTTCAGAAGGAAAACTGATGTTGTTTGATGATGCAGTGTGCCAGAAATAATTCAGAGGTCATCGACCACAGACAGAGATAACCAGGCATTTAAGGGTAATTTGAATCTTAGGAAAATTTTACAAAGGGAAACAGATCTAAGCAAGACAATGCACAAGAAAAGAGAAAGGTTTAAGGGAGAAAAAAAAAGGTTTCTATGCATGAAAGTAAACTGATGCCCTGATGCCATAGTGTTAAGATTATTTTTGTTTAGTTTAGTAGTTTTGAGGGAAAATACCACTGCTATCTACACAAATTCTATGCATAACATTTCTGACATATTCCTTGCACTCAAGTAATTTTCTTCACAGACAATAAGAACTGTGTTTATGTATTCAGAGGTACTAATAGGCTTATTAATTAATAAATATGGGAAGAAATACACAAAGCGATTTCTTTCCACTTTGTTTTTTCCTAACATTTCCCTACTGTATAATTAACATAGTTCTCAAAAGTAGAAATTCTATAAGGTTGTTTAAATGCACTACAGGTCCTCAGGCTTGGTCTTGCTAAAAGAAAAAAAATAAAAGTGAGGGAAAGGTAGAAAAATAATCTTGCATCAGCCTCTTTCTCAGGAAAATTGTCCACTTTAGTTCAAGTCAAGAGAGCTAAGGTTACAACCTTCTTTTTCTTTGGCCAAGAGCAGTTTACTTCAACCTGGACTGGGGAGGTAGAAATAAACAGCAAGCAATATACAGTATCAGTTTACAAAAAAAGGAATTAATTCTGTTTGTAACATAGAACCAAGACAGCACATTTTTCATTTACAATCTGTAGCACAATGCAATTGATGTTTCATCCTTGGAGAATAAAGTTATTTTCTTCTTACTAATGCTGCTCTTAGCTACCCAGGAATGCACACGTGGAAGGACTGACCAGGAAGCATGTACCTTCCTGTTTCACTTGCTTCTGAACTTCCCCTACATTCTCTGTACTGTTAGTGGCACCCTTTGTGAAGAGCTACACCTCTGAGAAATTTGTGCTATAGAATAGAGAAGATCAAGTAATTCAAGCCCAACTGGAGTCAAAGCACTTAATGTAGTTGATCTCTGCTATGCATCCTGTGTCCCAGTCTCTACTTAATGTTGCATAACATCAGAAATAAAATTAAAATACATATCCTAAAGGCTCAATCACAGCTCCAACTATCTAGAAATACAGCAGACAATGGAAGGAAGTTCAAATGCTGTTATACTGTATATACAAAAGCAATAGGTATCATTAAAAGAAAAAATGACACTGAGGAAGGTTGCCTTTTTATGGTGGCTGGTGCTGAAATACATGGTATGTTTAGGCATCTCCTATTAATATAGGTCAAAGGAGGCAGTGAAACTGCACCATAGAAATGTAAGAAGTACAATAGCTGTGCCAGAAAATTAAATACAAAAATGTAGTTTTATCTAGGGTACAAGATTACATTAGAAGTATCTGTGGCTGAATGGAAATTAAAGAATCAAATTTGTTTTCTCATGAAGAAAAAAGAATGTTGAAATCTAGGACAAAAATAAAACACTTCAGAAAATACTTTAAGACTGGCAGGTTTAGAATTAAATCTGGGCACATTATTTAGAGTTAGTTCAAGATCTGCTCAATCCAGAACAAGGCTTCTAGCAGGTGGATGGCAGTCTAATTCAGCAGACATGACTGAAAATTCAACATGCCAGTAAAAAGGACGACTCAGTATGAAACTCACATCCACATGATAATAAGGAATAAGCATACAAAGCTCAAAATCAAAGTCAAGAAAAATAACACAAGAATCCTTACATTCTGTGATAACCAGCACCATCTAGAAAAACATGTCACAAAACGTGTGTAGAAAGAGAAGCAAAAAAATTTAATACATTGTGTCATTTTGCAAGAGTGCACCAGCAGAGTGCACAATATCAAAAAGGAGATGATGAGGGCCTCATTAAGTCTGATTAATTCCTCACAGGAGTTGTACCAGGAGATGAATGGACTGTCAGCTAGAAAGCAAATGGGAAATGTATTGCTTTGTGCACCAGTGTCCAGCTTAAAATTAATGTATTGCCAGAACTGCAGAGTTTCTAATCAAATGCCACTAATAATAGAATACAAGCAATAGGACCTAGATCTCACAGTGGTTATCTTTTCCCACAGACATAATATATTAATTAGGCTGTATTTCTGTAAATTATAACAGTGTCAAAGGAAAAAAAGCCCCAACTTTAGACTAAAAGTAGCTAACGACCTTGGTCTTACTAAGGAAGCCACACTCAGAGGCAAATGGACAGCAAAATAATTCAGGTTATTATGAAGACATCTTCCTAGAGAATATAGAAGTCCTCACAGAGTAGAGAAAAGAACTGGAGAAGCTCAAGCACTTCACATTTCATCCCTCTACAAAGTTCCCCTTAGCCTAATACAGCATGAGAAGAGACCCTGAATGCATTATTTTGGGATTCACAGAGCAAACAGAAGAATCAAAAGAGCAAACACATTTAAACATCATAGAAAAAATATTCCACTTAGGCATGGATTCCGAAGAATTCAGCAAATATTTAAAAAAGGAACTTGTGCCATTTCGTCAAAGGGAAGGAACACTCAGGGAACATGTCTGATGCCAAGGATTTTTCTTCACTGAATGTATTCTCATAATCTTCCAGATACATCTGCAATATCCTATCCTGAAAAGCCTATGTATTCCACTTTTCATTTGAGAAAAGACTAAATCATATTTTTCTTTAATCCAATATTCTAATAAAATCTCCAAGTTTTTAAGGTGCAAGGAAGTGCCCAGTTAATGTTGTAATTAATGACTACAAAGTCAGTTTTCCATTTCATTATAGTTTAGACAGCTCAGACATTTCAGAAGACTTCTAATTACATTACTGATGATGAATTTTGAATGGTCAGAGCATGCATGTTTGCACACATTCTAGTGCCTTCAAGGCCAACACACTAAACAATTAAAAACTTCCAAATAAATACTCTTGCAAACTTGAAAGCTAAGCCATAAACTGTATTACTAAGTTCACTGTTATTATAGCAGATCACTTAGTCATGCAGTACAGTTTATGGGTGCACAAAGAAAGACAATGCATTATCTCTACTAGCAGCAAATACGAAGATCTGAATCTGCAAGAGAACTGATAATATTTCTTCTAAAAGATGCAGCAAATTTTATAGCAGTTGAGAAGGGGCTTCATTATCTACTGTGTTAATTTATTCTTCAATCCAAATGTTTTTTACACCATCCTGGTATCCATTCTTACATATTAGGTAAAAACTAAAATATCAGAGCAAAGGAGACGAGTGTGCAGATACAGGGATAACTATAGGGAGGATAGTCTTCTTGTGCTAATACTTGAAAGAATTTCCCTCTTTAACCAAATGAATACAAATTAGACTATCTGGTTTGGGTTTGATTGGCAGGGTCTTAGTAGCAGGGGAGAGGGCTGCAGGGGTCACTCCTGTGAGAAACGGCTAGGAGCTTCCCTGGCTCCAAGTTGGACTCACCTCTGGCCAAGGCCGAGCCCATCACTGAGGGTGTTAGTGCCTCTGGGAT
>JANZLQ010000009.1:298602-332299 GCA_026212715.1 Elanus axillaris
CCCCCATGTGTTTAGCTGCAAAGTATAAGCTATTCCCACAAGGTCTGGAAGATTCTGGTTTGTTGTTGCTTTGTACTTAGTTGAAAGTAGGCCATTTTCTCAGCACACATTTCCTTGTTCACTCTCATTTCTGGAAAATGATACATTTATGGATCTGTGCTCAAAAAGAACAACACCCCCCCTATCGCTACTTACTACAAGCTTGTCTCTATAGTTTGGCTAACTAAGCCCATCAAATCTGTCTTGTTTTGTCAGTACTGACCTGATGTATTGTTGAGATGTATGGAAAAAGTAATGCTTCCCAAGTGCACTTGCTTCATTTTGTAGAAAAACTTTTCGTATTGTAGAAGGATAAAATAAGGCAGTGTTAAAAGAGCTGAATGCATAGCATCAAGACCACACAACTGTCCTAGATGCCCTTAAGTTTGTTGCTTTGAAGTTACCCATCTATGCTTTCTCCTGTAAGCTCAAGATAAACTTTATTCTCCTTTAATTTGCTAAATGTGATTTATGATCTCATGTCCTTAGTGATAGGAATAACTCCAATGAAATCAGTGGAGTAAATGAGGATTTATGTCAGCATATCTGAAGTCAGAGTCTGGGCCTACATTCCTGTGAGATTACTGGTCTGGGTATTGATTACTGGTGCTTTAATGGAGTGTTGATTAATGGCTATGTTTAAAAAAAAAAGAGGGGGGAGAGGGGGATACTTAGCTTAAAAAAAAAAAAAATCAAAATCCTGAACAAACAAAACCCCAAGAAAACAAAAAGCCCATACTTAGTGTAGTGTAAGTAAAATAGTGACACTTGCTGTGCAAAGCAGAGTTGATTACTAGGCAGCTTCCCACTGTCACATTGTGATACTGCATCAGTAGACGATCTTTCAAAAGAAATGGTGTGAGGCCTCTTAATTTTTTTGCAGGAGAATGCAAAGTGTATGTTAGCTTTTATGCAAAGGTGTAACTGTGCATCATTAAATATATCATTTAAGAAGAAAGGACAGAGATTTAACACAACAGTGAAACTAAGTAGTAGAGGCAGGAATACGTTCTTTCCTCTACTTCTGTTGCTTCTTTTGCATGCTGTTTTCATCAAAGTCGTATTTTTAGTGGTCTCATTATGCGCAACACTAATGCTATTAAAGTGGCTTGTGTTAACTTTGGCAGTTAAAAAGTGCAGTTCTGCTCTGAAAAATATCATTAGTGGGATGTCTTGTTTCTGTTCTTTCTAAATTGCTTGGCAAGTTAGCGGTGTGTCATCTTTTAGTCTTTTTTTTTCTTTTCTTTTTTTTCCTTTTTTTGCCAGTCTAATCTTCAAGCGGAGCCTACGTCTGGTAATAAAACTGAGTTTTGGGAAATGAAGACATTTTTCTGCTGGTTAATCTGCATTCCCGTTGAAACATTTGTAGCTGTATTAGTTTACCTAAGTTCTGATCACTGGTGTCTATGAAAACCTAACAAATCATTGTGTAGGTGTGGGGGAGGAACCGTATACAACTTACAATGTGGTACAGCAGTAAGCACAGGAAGCAGAGTAGGTGGAGGTCATTCAAAACAGTCTTAAGGCAGCCTCAACATCAATCTCATTTTCACCTACCTACATATGGGCCCCAGGGATTGCTCTGGCAGGCATGTTAGGATGCAAGCGATAAGAACACCAAATTGGAGTTGCATTGCCTGGGGATCATTGCTGCCCAGTGGAAATTCCCATGTGTTGGAACCTTGATTTTGAGGTGAGGGAGGTGTGTTTGGTTTTTCTCCTGTCATCTGTCATTCAGTACTGGATTTAAGTCTACAAGAAACAGGTGCAGTTCTCCTTGACTTTGTCAGAAGTTGCATCTGTTTCATAGCGGAGCTGAATTTGGCACCTACACCTCTCTGATCTCCTTTCACTGGGATGAATAATTGTTGTGTTCACATATTTGGAGTTGTTCGAAATGTGTGCATGCTTTTCTGTTTATTAATTGCCTGCTGAGGAGGAGGGGCCTTACAGTCATTTTGTGGGGACATTATTAACACTGTGAGGGAAAAATACAACATGTACATATGTGCTTGCTTTCAGATTCTTTCGGTATGGCTCATTAAAGATGAGAAAGCAGAGCTGTGCATTAAGTAATAGAGATTGAAAAATAATGCAGAAATGTAAGCACTAGTTTAATTGGCTGGTTTTATACAGGCATTTCTGCATGTCTCTTGATTGCACCATGTTATTTAAGGAATAGCATCTCTGATCTGTGGAAATGCAAATTACCGCCTGCCTGAAATGTCACTACTGGCAGCATACAAGTGTGTGTGTGTATATGTGTATCTGGAAGTAGTAGAGGATCACACTGCCCTTTTGCCTTGAAGTCATAATTCAAAATTACCAATCCCCAGAAGTACCAAATCCCCAACACTAAAAAATAGTACTGAATAAAAGGTGGTATACTGTGGGAAAGACCATTTCATTTCAGTAGCTTGTCTGCCATGCCCCTGTTCTAAAAACTCGAAATGAGTCTGCATTTAGCAGGCTAGAAGGAAAAGGGTTTTGTGAGAAGTAAGTGCTCTCATTTGGAGTTCTTGGTTCAGACTCTCTTCTCCATTGCAGCATTAGTCTCTGGGGTGATCTTTCCTAAAGTCCCATTTCTGCCCCTACTTCCACGATTTGTAAAGAGACCATTATAAATACAGATTACAAATATCCTTAGAAGTTAAATTATTCTCAGTGGTTCAGCTTTCTACCTATCTGTGGACAGCTGTTCCATTTGTAGCAGTATTCAAAATGATTGAACTGGTTTTCTACTAGTAAACTGTTATTGGTATTATACACAAGGGGATCTGTCTCTGGTATTTCAGTTCAGATACCTCTTCACAGAACAAGTTATTGGGATGCCATTTTGTGAGTTTTGGTGCAATTTCAAATCCAAACGCAGGCCTGATTCACAACTGATGGGATTGGAGATTCTTCACTGGTTTTAGTAAGGGTACACTGATAATAAGCAGCTGAGATTCTGAACTAACAAAGCTGAATATTCAGCACTTCTTAGAATCAGGTCTTTGAGCATGGAATAATACCTGTTATCATCACCTGGAGTTTAGTCCTAATTCTTTAGGTGCTACCTTCTATGAAGAGATGAGTGCTTGGAGAGGCCATAACAATAGCAGAAGTTTCACCAGTAGCAAGTCTGTCATCTTTAGTCTCTATCTGAATAGGCCTTCTTGCACTTCTCACCCATGGACAAGACTAACTCTGATGTGCTTCTCTACTGTGTCTAATGAATGACTTTTTAGTAATTCCATTTAATGTTGGCTGCAGGGAATAGATGAAGGCCCGGAGGGACTCAAACTGATCTCTGACATTATTCGAGAGAAGATGGGAATAGACATCAGTGTGCTGATGGGAGCTAACATTGCCAATGAGGTGGCAGCAGAGAAATTCTGTGAAACCACAATAGGTACTGTTCCAAGTAATAAGAATGTTTAAAACATGTTCCTGTCCTCACAGTTGCACACCAAATAGCTCAAATTTTATCATTTTTTATCAGAAACTGTTGGATTCTTTTTATTCCAATGTTGAATTTCCTAGAATGTTAATACTTCCAAAAGTGTACTAAGACAATACCAGGAATAGGGGGAGAGGGAGGCGCGCAATTTTACCTAGCCTCACTAGGTTTGTGACCTTAACAGGTGAAATACTAAGGATGCTTTTTGTCACCCTCCACATAACAAGCTGCTTTATTTTATTACTGTGCTTAAGATTTTTCTTGGGCCTGCATGGCTTTATGTGGATAAATGATTATAGACTCTGTACTCCAACTCAGGTGTTACGGTCACAGATAGTACCTTTATGCATGTTTTGGGTTGTGGGTTGTTTTTAAGATATCAATGTCTTATTTTAATTTCTCAAAATAATTAGTTCCCCCAAAAGCCAGACATGGTTTTAGTTCTGTGTTGATATCTACACACCTTTGCAGCACAAAACTGTGCCTAGTCTTGGATTTCACAGTGTCTAGATAGGCATATATGTGTGTGTGTATACACATACAGGTAGTCATTCATAATAGCACAGAGTTCTTGGGTTTTTTTCAGTGTTAATTTTTACAGTTTTGTGCATTTTTAGCTTTGTAACCTCTCATTAACAGCTTTTGCATAGAACTTATTTTTGAATGGCTGAATTACCTCTTAGTGCTTAGAAAGATTTGTCAGTGGCAGCATGCTTAATTAATAAAACTTCCTTGACGTGTTTATCAGTAGGTATTTTTCTCGAATGCAGGCCTTAAAATAATTGGTAGAATTGCACCTGCTAAATTTTTAATTCACCTCTGGTTTATTATTAACTGTTCTTTTTAAAGAGAATAATCAAAAAAAGAGAGAGTGTAGAGAATTAATGGAATTGTTATTTAGAATCTAATGCTAAGCAAACAATGAATTATGAAGAAGTCCAGAGTAACTCAGTGCAGAGCTTTTTAAGTGCAATGTAGACATGTCCTTTGTCACTTAAAACAGGAGTCTGTTTAGGATGAAGATAGAACAACCATATCTCTGCTTTTAAGTATTTTGGCTTGCACAGGAAAGGCTAAATAACACCCAAATAAATTATTAATTTTTTAGCCTTCCTTTCTGTCTCTGAACAGGCAGCAAAATCTTGGAAAATGGCCTTCTTTTCAAAGAACTCCTGCAGACTCCGAACTTCCGAATAACTGTAGTAGACGATGCAGATACGGTTGAGCTTTGTGGTGCTCTGAAGGTAAGATTAACAGGCTGCAGTTGGTGCACAGATGGAACGGTGATCCTTGTAGAAGAGAGAGGGTATTTTCATTTAAAGAATTAAGTTTATTGTGCTTTATGTAATATATAAAACTTCTACATAACATTTCTGGAAGAAACACATGGGAAATTAGGGAGTAGCATGTTCTGAGAGTTGGATTTTAGACCCTTGTCTCACCATCTCCCAAGTTCTCTTTCTACACCTTTCATGTGGCTTACGCACAGTCATGAAACAAGTGTTGATTTCATCTAACTGGTCAGCATATTTCTAAATCCATCTTAGATCCCTTTTTCTTTTTGTAACAGTGTGTTCACAAAATGAAAGGGAGAAAGAAATTGGCGCTAATCCTTTGTGTCTGTTGGCAAAACTATTCCCTTCTTCATTGACTTACACAATGTGAGCATTCTTATGTTTTGTATTTTGTGGACATATACTACCTAAGGTTCACGTGGATAACCACAAACAGAAATGACCTGAATACGAAAAAAGTTATTTTGGACAGTTACTCATCTGGAATTTTTTTGGTAACAAAATTGATGCTGACAGGAAGCAAAGGCTAGCTTAAACATGCTCTTAATGCTTTTTTTTTTCAGGTTAATTTACAGGCCATTTGTGAAAGGAAGGCATTAGTCGCTTGGCGCCCAGGCCAACAGTACTGTAGTTCACATTATCTGATGTCTGTTATGGAAGATAGGTGACCTGATGGGTGTAGTGGTTTAGTAGATAATTTGGCTTGCTTTTTTATTTTTTTGTTTTGGATAATTATTTCATATTTCTTTTTTTCTCTGTTGAAATTATTTGTAAACTACACCATTCACTTGCAAAGCTACCACGCCAATGAATGATGCCTTTAAGCTAAGGAGTTCTGATTCCTGCTCAGCAGGAAGTAGTTTGATAGCTATAACATAATTTTTGGCACACTGGTTTTCCTGATAATTTTGTCTTGAGAGCTGTCATACTGGAAGTCCTGAGAAGGTGGAGGCCATGGGTGTGTGTACTGGGCTAATGGGATACACTTTGGTGTGACATGCTTTGGAGTTACTGTATTTATAGCAGTTTCTCAAGATGTGGGCTCATAATTTGGCTCCAGAGACATTGCTTTAAAGTGCTGTGGTGATGTGCTAGTTTAGCAGGAGAAAAGTCCCTGTGTATAGACCCATGAAATTAGTCAAAAAGTTTTACAGATTTATTTCTCTTTGAGCTTTGCTCAGCCTGAAGTTTTCGAGCTAGCTTAAATTCTTGCTTGATAGAGGAGTTCTGTCCCAGGTAATTTTTATTCCAGTTAAATCTTGTGAAAGGGTGCTAGAGATGAGCGTGCCCATCAAACTGAGCAGCTAGTCAGCAGACACTCAAACTCCGCCGTAAAGGTCCAAGTCAGGCAAGATACCAGTATCTCTTTGGAAGTGCAGAAGAATTTAAATAAATTGTTGTTCTTGACCTGGAAAGATATTGAGGTGAAACTTCCATATTTTCTTTGTAGCTCTGTTTTGTTCTTCCCTCCTGCTTCATTATTCATCATACATCCTGCAGACTGAACTCTATCGTTGCATTTCTATAAAGCTGTATATATTCTGTGTGCTCTGGTCATTTGGGTTTGATTGCAGTATATTTTGTTAATTGAGTTGAGACTTCCAAAGGAATGCATGGTATGAGCTCTAAACAAAAAGCAAATTAAGGATAGATTAACTTGCTTAAAAATACTAGGGATTTCTTGCCTGATTAAAAGGCATGAACTGGTATAAAGTGGCATAGATCAGTCATACTAAATATAGGTGATATTTTTTAAACATATAACTCTTCCTTAATCTTAACAAAAATTTAATTAAAATCATATTTTTAGAAGTAATTTTTCATTTAAAACCCTTTCTAGTTTAATCTTAAATTTGTGCTGACAGCATGTAAATAATTTCCTTAGCTGTTTTTAACTCAAACATTGCAAAATTTTATTAATGCATTGGGAACATCTATGCCTCTGAAAGAAAATGAAGAAGCTAAAATTAAACAGATGGGTATGTTTTTATTGCCTGTGCAAAGCAAAATGCAAAGCTCAGATGTGAATAGTGAAATGTAAACTTGAGCTTTTTCTCTTAGAAGTTGTACATTCTTATTATTAGGAGAATTGTTTGCTGAGGGTAACAACAAGCGCTTTGCTTTTTTATGATTAATCTGATAATCTTTGTAATAAAAATATGAAAAATAAGCATCTTTTTGTGTGATTGTTTTTAGGGAAAGATCTAAAGTGTAGCTTCTGTCAGCTGACAGTTACTTTATTAAACCTGGAAAGTTACTTCATGAAAAAATAGTAAAAATTAGCATTATTTAATTTTCTGGAAGGAGGAAATTCCTATTTCTGAAGATGACACTGTCGTATTGTGTGGAGAGACAGGTATAAAAAGAGATGTTCTACTCTCCTTCTATAGCAGTGCCAATTCAAAATGTCAGCAGCATCACTGCAAAGTATGGCTTACAGAAGTAAGCAGGCACACATGCTAGTCCAGACTGTCTTTTTGGATGTGGAAATAGTAAAAACAACTACTGTATTGGTATTTAAAGGATGAGAAATAGTACACTATGAGAAATAGTATATTCTCCCAGTTTCTGCATTTTTCCATAAATACCTGCTTGGGAAAAGGAGACTTTTCTGGTATTTCTGGCATAACAGACTGTATCTTGTTAAAAGTCTATACTTAACCTTGCTCTTTATTTCTGCAAGCCTTTATAGGAAGAGAAGATTTTCAATGTGAATGGTTGCCTAAAGGTTGGGGAAAAAACACAGAAGGGTAGCAGAGAGTGCTCTCAGCACAGCTTTCCCTTACAATAATGATAATTTTAGGTTTGAAATCTGCTTTTTGAAATGCCTTTGCAATCAGACTGTAATAATAGGTATTGC
The DNA here is from genome assembly GCA_026212715.1 of Elanus axillaris. Lineage (NCBI taxonomy): Eukaryota > Metazoa > Chordata > Aves > Accipitriformes > Accipitridae > Elanus > Elanus axillaris. The sequence goes on from JANZLQ010000009.1 coordinate 306,239, forward strand.
AGCTGGGTGATCATGGAAGAACATGTCCTTGATTGCTATTTATGTATATATACATATATATATATATGCATATATATATATATATATATATGTTGAATATCCACTTCATTTACTCTATTTTTTGTGACAATGGGCTGATGGAGACGTACTGAAGTATAGAAATCAGCGCAGTGAAACTGCAGCCTTGTGTCCGCTTGAAGACTGGCTGAATAGGCAATGGCAGTCACTTTACAAAATCTGATGATACTGAGGAAGAACAGCTGTCTACAGTAACTTGTTGGCTGTAGGAACAAAAAGTGCTTGGCATGTTCTTCTCTATCAGGATATTTTTCTTTTGAGGACTGAAGCACATTTCACATTTATTTGTTGAGCTTTTCTAAGGATAGAGGTCAAAAATGAACAAACTTCAAATTTAGATAGTTCAGTTTCAAGGTGTCCATTTGGCTTTACAGGCAGCCTGACCCAAGGCCACCTACAAGTTCCAGCTGCCATTTGCCAGACGAAGGGGCCTTCCTAGGAATTGCTTAAAGGTTATGACACCATGGTAAGAATAGTATGTGCAGCTATGCATACATATGGATGTGCTCCTAGGTGCTGATGGATGTGATACTGCAGAGTAGCACAGACCCAAGGTTATCATCTCTGAGGTGTCCTCAGAGTCCTTAGTGCCTGTGCCAGTGTGTGGTCTTACAGTCAAGCAGCACAGATGTGAGGCAGGACTCAGCTGGTTGGTATATGAACCTAACAGCATACTTGAGAAGCAATATAAACATTGGTAGCTGCGTTCTGGGATGTAAACTGTACTGGAATGACTTACCTAGTGCAGCAGTGCGGGGGGTGAGTGTGAGGGAAGGAGAAATGAGAATCTAATCTCTGGATATGGCAAAATGGCCATGCTCCAGCTACCTGATGTATATGTTTAGGGATCTGGAGAGTTAAAAACCTTCAAGTGGCAGCAGCCAAGGACCAAGACAGATATGACAGTTATTGTAGGAAGGAGAAGAAGCAGCAGCTGTGACTGCCTTTCAGGTTGCTTCAGGCCCATCTCTAAATCTTATGGCTCCAGCTTAGCCTTAAGCAAAGAAGTAAGAAGTATAATGATGATTTATTGTCTACCAGGTTACGTAACCCAGCGTTATTACTTACAAAGGTGGTCCTGCAAAATGTGTTTATGGCAGTCACTGTTGAATAGTCAGTCTAGGTACTGTAGAAGTTGATTGCAGTAATTACTCTTTCCTGAGATTAAGTGGAAATTAAATCCATTGTTTACATTCAAGTTTGCCAGGAGCAAGCAAGCAGTTTATGCTTAACCTCTCTGACAGTCCTGCTGATACTATCTACTGATTTGTTGAGTCTTCATTTGACCTCTCTCAGCCATGATGTGAAGCAAGGAGCTTCTCCAAGTTCATGTGTAAGCAGGAGGGAAAGCAGGCTGTGCTGAGCTGTGACAGTACCTGAAGGAAGTTTGGACATCCTAGGTGTATTAACATTTCTGCTTGGTTCTCTAATGATCCATTTTATTATGGAGAGGTAATGACTGCCTCAGAAATGGCCTCTGAAGCTGTCTTCATGAGCAGTCCACTCTGGACTTAAAGTAAAGTCCAAAAACTTAATGTAAACAGAGTAGGACTGTAAATTGGATATTTCTGAGCACTGACTGTGTAAGACAACCATCTGTCAGCAAAGTCTGCAGACTTGTTAGCCTTAGTTTCGTGGTCATCTATTTTGACCTTGCATTTGTGACCTCTGGCATGTTTGCAGCAGGTCATGTGCAAGTAAAAGACACTTTTTCTCATTTGTTCTGACACATACTGTGAGCACTGCCTGGCATCAACATTTCTTTTCTGGAGCATAGCTTCACTATCCCAGTGATAAAATAACTAAATCTAGTCCTTGCTCATGTTCTAGAATAACTAGGACTAGGACTAATGCCAGCTTCTGGATACCAGACCAGCTGAAGACTCACCTGTTAGTGCAAAGTATTTTAGTAGCTTAAAACTGTATGCAATATAAAGATGCTCTGTGCATCTTGCTTATATGATGCACACTTTAATGTAAAAAGCTGTTAATGCCACAATGGGGGAAATGTGTTTGCTCAAGCATGAAGTGGTTTTGAGAGCTCTGATTCCCTCAGGACAAAAGGAACATTGTGTTGCAGTCCTCTTGGGGTTCTTGTGACAGTATTTTTGAACATATGGAACAACAGGTTTGCCTGTAGGCTAACGTTGTCCTTTCTTGTTGGGGTCTCAGACTCCCATGTTGTGTATGCAAATACAGTCAGTCTTTGAGCTCATGGAAACATGGGCTCTCTCCTGTTGCACAAATGTATACCTATTGCATTTGCAGGAACTCTTGTAACTTCAGGTGTAGGCAGTGTTCAGGATCAACCATATCAGATACAGAAAGGCTTTTTTGCCAGATAGATACGTGATTCTTGCCCCCTAATCTGCTTCTCAGAGGATCGCTGTAGTGCTAGTGCTGTTAGGCTCTTGTGTGTTAACTTGTGTTTTGCTTATGTGTCTTCCTGAAACAAACTCAGCTTAGTGCCTGCACCCAGAGATTTCAAGTACAAAGCTGCCTGTTTTGGTCTTGTTTTGGACTGAAAGATGACTCAGTCTCAAGTTTTGTAAGATCATTTTGTTGTTTTGTTTTAAAAAGGAGTGGCTCTTCTTTCAGTAAGATGTAACTTTCAATGTGGTGTAATTCAGTTCTCTACAGTGTAATAGACACGAGGGAGTGGTCATAGATTCTTCAAGGACTTAAATGAAACCAGATGGTAGACCTTGTAAATTCATAGTTGTGGCCTGAGGGTTATGCAGACCAGGATATAACAGTCTCCTAGACATGGCTGTGTGTTGCAGAGCACAGTCAGTTTTCTTGTTTCCTCATTATTTGCAAACTTTGTGTGGGAACTTACAATGGGGACATTGTACAAACAAGGAGCTTACTGTTTCAGAGTTACGCTCACAACTTCCCTTCTTCCCTATTCTGTCTCCTCAGAAGTAACTAGTCTTGATATGACTTGCTTAAAACATTTTTTCTGTTGCTCTGAAGACAAACGTTGCAAAAGGTAGAAGTAGACAACAGAATACCATAGGCCAAATCATATTGTAAATTATGATCAGGTAAGCTGCTTCAAAGTAGAAATCAAAGCAGACAAAGTTGGAGGGAAGGAGAATGTTTAGTATTGGAGTGTTCAAGAAGTCTATGGAAAAAGCCCAGAGGTTGTTCAAAAACATTTTTCTTTTTAGCTGAGCGCTAAACACTTGCAGACTTCAAATATGTGTAAATTCCATTTAAATGGATTATCCCATCTGAATACTTCTTAAACACCTGTTTGACTTCCTCTTGCTTTGCCAGCAAATGAATAAATATTGGAGATTGCTCTGGGAGAAGCATCCGATAAAAACATACCTTGACTGAATCACCACAGCCAAGATTTAAGCCAAGGTGATCTAAAGTACCAGCTTTAAAAGTCTGATCATCTTTTGCTGCTTCAGGTCTGATGTTGACATATCTTTCTGCAATTTTTAAGGTCACCCTTAGACCTCAGCTAGCTGCTCAAAAAGCAGTGACTCATCCTCTGACCTCATTTGATTCAGAGTCATGTAGCCATGACTGGCCACGTAGCACTGGAGCTGCCTGCTGGTTTTGGTTCTTGAAGTCCAAAAAGCAAAACAAAACTGGCAGTTAATCAGCTTATTGCTTTCATTAGCAGCTTCTGACTGTTGCTGTTTCTTAACCAACAGTTAAAGTTGGTTTGGTTGTTTGGGTTTTTTTTCTGCATCGGGTGCTACATTAGGTGCCATAATGTTGGTTCTCCTGTGGTTTCTGTTGCGGTCACTGCTTCTATTGTTGCATGCAGAAAAGTATTACTACATCTATTGCTTCCTTGTTTGCTATATCAGTACATCAGAATGCTAACTTTTTTGGAATGTTTTGGCTTTTGGTAGGAGCAAACTAACCATGGCTAGTTGCTGAGTCCCAGGCCAGAATATAGCTTTTATAGTCACTTCACTCAAACGTCTCTCAACTAATCTCTATGTTTGTAAACCAAAGAAGGGACTGTATGGCTGATTGTTCATGAAGAAACAGCACATTCTTTGCAGAAGGCTGTCACCAGGTCTGAAAGGTCTTCCTGTGTCGTGAACCTTCTGAGAATCCTTGATTAACTATTACTGTTATAGGAACTCTGTATACTTAAAAGGGCTGAATACTACTAGCTTGGCTGAATTTGGTCCCTTAGCATATCAGCATTGAAGTCAACAAATGTTTCTTAGATTCGGTATTTAATCATAAAGAAAATAAATGGATAAAGGGGCTGTGGGATGTCAGTCTATACCCTTACCTCAGGGCAGGAACAGCTCAATCTGGATAAAACCTTGTTTGGGTGTAGTGTAACCTGTTTGTTCTTAAAGATAGTCAATAATAATAGCTCCACAGCCTCTGGGACAACTTGTTCCAGAGTTTTAACTACGTTTTTATCATTGGAAATACTTAGTAATGTAAGGCTTGACATCTTTTTTTTTTTTTTAAAAGGTTATCCCATAGACCTCAGAATCCCAAAACCAAAAAAACCCAAACCAACCACCTAGTCTTACACTAATAAAGTGTTTGCAGTTCTTAAGGGCATCTGCACTCTGTCTTTTGGTGTATCCTAGGATTCTGTAAGCAATAATTGACTCATTTCCCATTTGTTTTTTCCCTTCTCCTTAGAATATAGTAGCAGTAGGAGCTGGGTTCTGTGATGGCCTTTGCTGTGGTGATAATACCAAAGCTGCTGTTATTCGCCTTGGCCTAATGGAGATGATTGCCTTTGCCAGAATTTTTTGCAAAGGACAGGTGTCTACTGCCACTTTCCTGGAGAGCTGTGGAGTTGCTGATCTCATCACAACATGTTACGGTGGCCGGAATCGACGTGTAGCAGAAGCGTTTGTTAAAACTGGAAAGGTACCTTATTCCCTGGGTGGAATTCATTGTTGCAAGTACTAGCACTCCTGGTTTGTTAGAGTAATAGTACAGTTATCTGAGACATGCTAGCTGTACTGAGTGAGTACCCTTCTCTTTCCTCTCATTTTGAGTGTGTTACAAGGCTACAATAAGTGTAAAACTGTTAAGAGAGAAGGCTGATTAAAAAAAACAAACAGGAGAGGTAAGATGTTGGGAGATGCAGATTTAGGAAAGAGAATATTTACAAACAAGAATATAGGAGAATATTATATATGCTCGCTCAAGGTCACTTTTGAGAAAGGAAAAACCCTCAGTAACATTTTTTTCCCATCCAGATGATGTTTTCAGGCTTATGAAAACTTTATCATAGCTTTCCTTTTCTTCCCTTTTTTTTTCCCCTCTCTGTTGTTTAGTCTATTGAAGAATTGGAGCAAGAGATGTTGAATGGCCAGAAACTGCAAGGGCCACAGACTTCTGCAGAAGTGTATCGCATCCTCAAGCAGAAAGGAATGCTGGAAAAGTAAGTAAGAACAGATGAAGCACATTCCACATACGCCTTTCTTATCTCCATAATTCTTTCTGCATATTGGGTGTTGACATCTTCCTGAAGCTAATAGACAAAAAGAAAAATCATTGTAATGAGAGTAGCTTAATCCCCAGTTAAAATCACAGAGAGAAGTGAATAGAAACTCAAAATACTATTGCTGTAGATAGAGCTAATAGTGTGACATTAAATTTGTGAATGCCCTTCTGTTTGCAGAATGTATTATTGCCCTCTGTTATCACAAAAAAGCATGTGAAAAGAATAAAATATGTGAAAATAGAAGCTGAGCTTCCTATAGAGACTTGTGAAGAGGTTCTACAGCTCATTTCATGGTAGTAAGTTCATTAGTTATCTTCAAGGAGAGGAGCTTTGTTATTAAGGATCTGTATAGGTGATCATCTGAATAGAGTCGCTGCTTCTGTCCACATTGATTCTAGCTTAGATACTGCAGTTCTCTTTCCAAATGTGACTTCCAGTTTGGTCTAGGACAAAAGCTGCCATTTGTTTATGTACGTCAGGGTTTTTTTGTGGTATGAAATTAAGCAGGTTGTCCTGGCTTGTTCATTTGTATTCAAGTAAGAACATGTATGATTCCTAAAGCCACACAAACAGTTGTCTCCTTATGAGATTAAGGATATTGCATCTGTCTGTTCCTGTTTCTAGAGGGGGGGCAAAATCAGAAATAATTGACTGCCAGTCAGAAGACCAAGCATTGTTACTTTTTTTTCCCAAGCAGTTTTAATGGATCAGCTGCATTAAATTACTTATTTTTTAACATCATCTTTGGATGTAAGGCACCGAAGTCTGTCTCTGCAGCGTGCAGTAATTCAGCTAACTGCAGAAAAAAATTTAATTAAAATGTTGGCTTCAGTCCTTGCTGTTTATGATTCCATAAATGAGACAGACCGATGCTGTGTTTGGGGTTTTTTTGTTGGTTGATTGCTTTTTCCCTATTCTATGTTACAACAAATAGAGCACATTATAGAAGACTTTGGGTTGTGTTTTTAATGAAAAATGTGAAAACAGAGAGTTGCACGTGTCAGTTCTTCGTAAAAGGTCTCATTCAACAAGACTTTTGAAAGCAACTTTCAAAGTGTTTTTCGAAAACTCTCCTGCTACTGCTTTAAAACACGAAATACAGTAAATCAGCCACAGTTTCAAAGCGAAGAGGTAAGAGTCTAGCAAGAGTAAAATTTCATATTCTTACCCTACAAAAAGGGTTCCAAGGCTCCATGGAAATATGCAAAAGTCAAACAAAGTTCAGTAGAAAATCCTTGGTGGCAGGGTTGATGCCTATTGATATTTACAGTGCACTTCATTTTTTCATTTCAACAGTTGTAGAACTAGCCCTATTAGTGTGAGGAGACGTAAGATGCATTTGGAGTTTGCTGGCCCTGAGCCTGCAGTCAGCCTTGATTCTGCTTTCCCCATGTGAAGCGTGGCAGACCTGTGCACAGCAGAGTAATATTCTCTGTGATAAACAGCAAGGCTTATGTATCAAGATGTGGTTTGTAGTAGTGGTACTTCTTCACTGAGAAGTAACTGCCACTACTGTATCTAAAGCTGTGTGAAACTTGCTTTTCCTTCAGAAGGTTCACGTGTTTTGTGTCCGCCTGTGGTAAAATCTAACATAGGCATGACAAATTTTATTTTAGTGCCTACATTTGCATTTTTATGGTAAAAGCAAATTCAGACCCCCCAGCCCAATATATTCTATAAAGTGAGTGATAAATGAGGCTTGTGAATAGATGCAAAAGTCTTTGTGTAAATTTTTTTTCTGCATATTTCCTAGTGAGGGTTTTGCAACCTAAACAGTGTAGCACTGGATTTGAAAGAGCAGCTATTTTCCTATTGCTGCTATTTTTTTTTTTGTTGTCCACAGAAATAAATCAAAAGAAGTGGACATGCATTACATAGCAGGACATTAAAATGTTTCAGATGATAAAAATGAAATTCTACATTTGGAATTGAGCACTTCTAATAAAAGCCATAGAAACAATGGTCTGAATTCACAAGCATGTCCATTCCCTCACTTTTTTTCCACAGTAACACAAAGTATTCCATTCAGCCAGGTACAAATCCCATATCTGCCTGTGAGAATGCAGTAGTCACCATGCTGTAATAGTACTCCTGAATGGCTCATGGCTTCTCTTGTGACCTCTGGTTCACTTTGAGGAGTCTAGTTCAGAGCTTTGTGGTGACACCAGAATAACTTCAGTATAACCCATTATAGCAGAGTGTATGGGCAAGCACTTACCATGTTCAGTACTGGTTGGGGGTTCTGCTCAACGCTGCATTTGTGCATTACAGGTAAAGCTTTAGAGTGAGTGGTGGGACCACTTTCCTGAGCAGAAAGTCCTAGTCCAGATGTATTCTGAATCACTCAGAAGTTAACTATTTCACCACCGCCAATGCTCCTTATTTTTTATTTCAGTCAAAATAACATAGTGTGTTTGGTCAAAATTTATCAATATAAAAGGCCACACTGAAATGGCGTATTTATTTTAGTGAACAGGCAATTGATCACTAAAATTCCCCAGGCTCTGTATGAAAATGGGACTTGTCTGGCTGTCACTGTCCAGGATGTACAGAAAACAAATATAAATTTGTGTAAAGCATCTTGGCTGTAACAAGCCTGCAGATTATCAGAGAAGTCTGAATAATTTGGGGGTTGTTGGAAACATGGCCAATTTAAAAAAGAAAAAAATAAGAGATAGAATTTAGTGTTTCAAAATCCATGTTTGATTTTGGTCTCTTATTAAAAACTTGAACTTCAGTTTCTTCTGGAGTCTCTTTGTGTCATGGTCTGCAATTGTATAATCAAATTATTGCTTGGAGATAATGTATAACTGATGTGCCAGTTATCCCTTTTAATCATAGATGACTACTGCTATAAGAATGTCAAGGAAAGATGCAAGTATTTTTAATTTTTTTATTTTTTAGGTCACTTAATGGTTGTGCCATACATAATGAATATAGCTAGCTAGGCTTCTGAGAGTGACTCATTTTAGAGATGCATGTAGGTTCTGTATTTATCCAGTGCTTTTCAACCCAGCTTTTGCACTTGACAAATACTAAAATAAATTGATTTTTCAGTCTCTCTTTTTTCCCTTCCTCTCCTCACCCCACTTTATTTCTTTCATTTAAGAAAATGTTACAGAATAAACTTACGCTGTGTTTGCTTTCCCCACCTTGTTTCCTCAGGTTTCCATTATTCACTGCTGTGTATCAAATCTGCTATGAAGGGAAGCCTGTCAGAGAGATGATATCCTGCCTTCAAAGTCATCCAGAGCACATATAAAATCAATCAGGCCATCGTACTAATGCAGCTTTCTGCCTTTCAAATTTGTATCTGAGTTCAAGTGGATGTATCATTAAGCTTCATTCAAAGCTGCTCACTAGGCAACAGTAACAAGATGAATGTCTCTGAATGGGTATTGTTTTTTGTTATACAGCCTAGTTTGACATAGCATGCAGTGTTGGCTTGGTGATTGTTGTTTTACTGGCTGAAATACAGCTGGTTTAAGACACGCAATGCAAAAGTTGTCCTACATATCTAGTGTATATACACAAGTGTACTTTGTGTTTGTTCCTACACCATAAAACACAATGTGTTGTTGTCTCTTATTAGGGCCTAGTCCAAAACCCACCAGGCACTGTGGGAAGAATCCCACTGTTTTTGATGGAGAGTGAATCAAGCCTGTAACCTTGAAATATTAGGAGTCTTTCTATTAGAACTTGGTTTTATTCTGTATACACAATGAAATTTTAACATTTTGCGTGCTTATGATTATATTAATTTAAGCAATATTAATGCAAAACGAGTGGTAGCAGTTATTCAGGGGGCTACAGGGATATTTTAATGAACCCTGGTGAAGAATATTTTGATTTTTTAAAGTCTTTAAAACTGTCAGACTATTTTGAAACCAATTTCTAAGTGAATTTAAAGTTTTTAATTACAGTGTTTTAAAGGGAATATGCTAGAGGGGGATCATTACCTCCCCTTCTGTTTTTTAATCCTTGCATTTTTGTATTTCTCTGTTTCTCCCTTGCTGTTCCCAGGTGCTAGGCTCTTCTAGAATCCCATTCCCCAAAACAAGTGGGAAATGTTGACCTAGGGATTCTGAACCCTGGAGCCTGGGGTTCATTTTAAGTGTTGTACCTGTGGTTGTTCTTCACTGGTATTGTTTGGTGGGTGGGGAAGGATACTCTTGGGTATCCACTGCTCAAAATTGTCATGCTGCATTTCTAGCTTAACCATCAGCTACAAAGTGTTTGCACTCCACACAACACTCCAAGGAATGTTTGGGGAATTCCCCAGTAGATCATGCTTGTGTCGTCAAAAGTGTTATGTGCCAGTACAGTGACCGCATTCATTTCAGTGCCTGCCAGTGACCAACACGTTAACTGGACTGTAGTCCTGAACCAGCTTCTCCAGAGAAATTATGAATTCTGAAGTTCTTCTTTTCACTGGACAAAACTTTAATGGGTGCTGGAGCAAGTCCTTTATGACCAAGCTCCCAGAAAGCTTCTCAAAGGCATCTCTCTCTTTTATTCCCCAGGTATCTCAACTTGTTTTTTTCAGGCACCTTTCCTTTACCAGGGAGGTTAATTTTATTTATTATTGGAAAATTTGTGATTTTCTGGAGTTTGGGGGTGGGATTGGCTTGGTTGGGTTCTTTGGGACTTGAAGAAGCTTGATGCAAGAGAAGGTAGATAAATCAAATCTGTCTTGCTTTTCTTGTATACTAAACTGTAATTTTTTTGGTAAAATGTATGTTGGGTACATAAAGAGTGGACTCATTCTTGCAGCTGGGAGACAAGAGTTAGCACTGAGATTTACAGAGCTCAACAAGAATGCCCATCTGCTCTGAATATCCACTCCAAACCTCTGAGCAGTATCAGAACTGTTGTTCGCTGTTCTCAGTGATGTTTTTAGACCAGGAATCATGAGCACAAACCCATCCTGAAGCTTTAAGTTTTCATTCAAAACTTGCTAAAACAAAGGGGATGCCTGGGAATAATTGTCATATTTAGTTAAGTAGCCTGGTTTACTCTGAAATAGGCGAGCATTGGGCCAGCTTTGTATAGACAGGAAGATGCTTCAGCTCAGAGTTACCATTTCTTCTGCTCCTGTAATGCTTTGTATTAATTTTTGGAAGATCTTGTGAATGTCATCAGATATTCATCAATGAGCAAAGCTATTTTGCCTTATTTCTGATTTAGTGCTAAATACAACAGATGGCTAGAAGTTAAGTAACATCAGGTGTTTGTGGCAATTGAGGAAATCACTGGTAGAGCTGACTTGGAGTAAGCACTCTGCTTAGACAAAAGGATGTGTTAAGATTGGAAGCACTGTTACACTAACGCACACGTGGAGCATACACTCCTCATTACTGCATAACTTTCAGTGTGTCTGCTTATGCTTTGTGTTGTTTTTTTTAATACCAAGCTGATTGGCTTTGCCTTTATATATGTATATATACATATATATATAAACTTTTTTTTACATGCAGTATGTAGAACAGTAGCATTTTGTAAGATACATAAAGGGCTATATAAGCTAAATGTGGTAAATTAATATATATTTTAAGACGATTTCTTTATTATTTCAATACTACTTCTACCACTGAAACACCCAAATCTTAGTTGTTCTTGTTTTGTACAGAAGCCTATTCTAAGGCAGATCTAGAGAAAAGGTTTTTATGGAATTCTTTCCTGCAGTCTGTAATGATATTCTTGTTCTTTTCAGACAAAAAGTGAAGTTTCAGTAACTAAAATAAATTATTTAAATTTCTATAGATACTTCACCATTTGTATTTGCTTTTCAGTGCTTGAGAACATTCAGCTTGGCATTAGATATTTTTTCCCCCTAATATTTGCTGCTCATTAAAAGACTGTGATATGATACTGGAACTGAATGATTAGAATCCTGTTCTACAAACACTCTGTTTAGCCTAGTACTGGGATAGTCTTACTGAAAATGTTGACGCCTGTGTAAGGGGTCATAAATGTGTAACTAATTCTTGATTTATGAACATTAATTACTAAGGAAGGCATTATCTTCTAATGATACATACTCAACTTGCCCTAGACATGTCTACTGATTTTGTTTAAAGATTGTGAATGTATACCCATTTGAAGAGTTAGTACAAATAAACATTTTTGTCTTAGGAATCACTTTGGTTTCTGTTGTCTCATTTTACATAGCTTGCCATTAATATTTTACTCGATGGAATGCAGGTTTTTATGGATATGGTATGTAATGATAGCAGATATGAGATTGCCATGCAAGAACTTCAATTTTAAAAAGAGCTATCTGGCATCCAGATGGACAGAAATGAAAATGCTGACATTAGTGAAACAATTAACAGTGTCTGACCTCTGAAACAGGTTCTCATCTTCAGTTCCTTGAGTTGCTGTGTGAGCCACTGGAGGGCACTGGTGGGTAAGTGACCAATTCCCCCTGCCCGCAGTTACTTCACATTTATTTCTGAATTTCCTTAGGTTCCTGTATGACTGCAGCTGTCTTACACTGTGTTCCTTGTATTTGGAGATGGTTATAGTTCAGCACCAGATGCATGTGTTGTAGATCCACTGGAAGTGAGAGAAGGAGCTTGCTATAAAACACCCAGCACCTTATTACCTCTGCCCAAGGCCATGTCTTGCCTGTCATCTAACACCCTCCCACTACAGGGCAACAGCCACTACCCCAGCTCTTGGACGATACGGTCTGAGAGATCTTTCAGCACGACTTGGGTTCCTGTAATGTGTGTCCAGCAATGCTCGTTTCTGTTGCATCTTGAAGCTGCCGGAGCCCAGAAAATGGTGAGAGCACATTGTGTTCAGTTTTGTTAGTTTTTACATCAGCTAAAGGGTGGGAGGTGTCACAAGTGTTTAACCAGGGAAAGGAGGGTCTACCATTTAGCTGTGGGGCACCATACTGTAAAAGAAGTATGGTTTTTTTGGTGAACAGAATAATGGACTGTCTACCTGAAAGCCTCAAAGCCTTTCACAAAATGAGAGCAATGTCCTAATTCCTCATTTACAGACAGGGCTACTGAGATAAGTAAAGGTCATTGCCTAGGAAACCTGTGACTGGGTGCATTTTATTCCTAATTTTAAGCCAGAGTTTCAGCCATTAGGTAATTTCTCATTGTACTTTTAGCTCAAAATTGTATGTATTTTAAGGGTGCATGAAATCAACTAGTAGAATAAATCTGTAGGTGTCTAAAACGTACTATCCAAAGGGCCTTTAATTCTAGTAAGTCTGAGTCAACAGGAAAGTAAAAAACATCACAGGAGAATTAGGATGGATACATTTCTTTCATATGGGCTTTATCTTCTGAAGGGGTGGTGCTTTCTCACTAAATCAGTGCTTACAGGCTGGGTGTCTGGTAGTCTGACTGTAAATATCAGCCAGGCTGGCCCTGAGATACAGGAAACATGGCAGACAAGAACTCGGTTTCCAATGGCCTGTGCTGATGATGCTTCATAATGCTCCCACCTGAGACTTCATTGTAAGGCTGGAGTTGTATGAATGAAGTGCATAGATATCACAGGGGCTGGTTAATGCTGAAATATAATGTTGTCCCGGAACGCGTAGCACTTTATATGATTAGGAAGTGTAAAACTATTTCTCTTCTGCCTGCCTCCTGGCTGCACGGAGTTTTCTCCTGTGATTTGCCATGAGCTGATAGAAATCTGAGCACTAAAAAGGTAACACTTCTATTTTGAATAATGGATGAGAAGAGCATCTGCCTTCAGTCCCAGCATGTGCAAAGGAGAGGTGTTTGGCATTCAGATTAAATGAAACCTAGTTCTCTTATCAGTCTGTTCTGACTTGATTTCCGATTCCTACCCATATGCTTGGGTAGGAATTTTCAGATACTCCCAGTCTATCAGCCTAGTCCTGCTCTTATTGAAAGCAATTGCAGAACTGGGTTTTAAGAGGAGAACAGTAGGGTGACACCCAGCAGAATGGTATTTCTGTCAGAGTTCCCCGTGCATAAACTGAATTTACCTATTTGTTATATTTACATATTACCTACCGTATCTGTTTTAGAGAGATGTTGTGAAGGGTAATTATAGGCAGCACTGGGAACCATATGTTGATTATTTCAGTAAGTTACTAGAAACAGCATGAAATACGGCTTTTAAATGCATGTCCTTCTTGTAACTCATGCTGAAGAAATTGGTGAGTAATAAATAAAGCACAGCTCTGACCTGTGAGCAGTCTTGATTGTTTAGGTAGGGATGACTGCCAAAGTCTGATCGGTATAATCCATATTGCACTCTCTGATGATAGCGCTGCTTGTTGTCACTACACTGCATGTTTTGTTTTCTTACCTGGATGGGAGTCATTTAAGTGTCTTTCACCTTACAACTTTTCTTCGTATCTATTCCAGCTTCTCTCTTGTCTTCATGGAGCTGCATCTGTATGTGCTATTTTGTAGCGAACCTTAAGAAGTGTTCTTCATATCAAAAGGTGGGGGTATGTGTATGCACATGCATATGTTCATCTATACAGGTAAATCCTTACCTATTGAATGTTTGTGTGCACAAGTAATCTTTATAAGGGGCTGGGAATTTTGCACAGACTTTTAGCAAGGCCAACAGGAGGACTGATGTTCAGCTGCCTTTGCACCAGCTGTGTCCATCCATTCATTTAAAGCTGTTCGGCTGTGAAGCTAGGGCATAGATCTCTTCCAGACCATCCTACGATCTCTGGGATGGCAGTAAGTCAGCTTGGGTTAATTGAAAACATTGCTACTATTTTAGGGGAACAGTATGGCATCTATGCCACCAGCCATTGAAGCTCTGAAATGCCATGTTTGTAAAAAACAGTGCATATTCCATGTTTAGGTGAAAATAATAATGACATTAATTGAATTAGTTTGCCCTTTCTTTCTCCAAATCCAGGTTCATTATAAACCCCATTTTAAAAATTGCAAACTACTGCATCACGTTCTTGTCACCAAAACATACTTCAGCTCTCAGTGTGATAGATGCTTTCTGAATAGTTTCTTTTGAGGACTTGGTGAATATCTTTCAGTTTGATGATTACTGAGCACAGGCATGTGGTGGGCTCAGGAAGTACAGCCTTGGGGATTTTTAGTTTGATTTTTTTGCTTTTTGAAGGCTGGAGAGAACTGGAAAGCAAGCCAAATCTGCTAGCAAGCACTGGCTGGGTTCCTGATCTATGTAAATAGTAACACAGAGATATTTATGAAGCATTAGTTAGTATTTAAAATGCAAACTTCAAACACAAAATACTTGTATCACATCTTCTCAGTTACTGTAAGCCATTTTTTTAACATGCTATTCTTTTTTGTGGTACCTACTTTCTCTACTGTTGCAACAAGGACAAACCAAGCTGTATTGTAATACACAATTTTGAAGGCTCAAAATACTGACCTGAAAGCATTTTAGCAAAGTGAGCTCAAAACAAGCTGCTCTGTATTGTGATAGCTGAGCAGAGAGAGCCTCAGCTGTGCCTGTGCTTTGGATTAAAGCCCAGGTTTTGTACAAGTGTTTTTAGTGATGTATTTAAACCCAGTTTAAGGATTTTTCTAATTTTGACGTACTGTGCAGAGTTGCATTTGAATGTGACGGAGGTGCCTCATTTTGGGGTTTTGTTTTGGTAGTTGTTTTTTTTTAAATGTAGACTTCATCAGCATGATTTTCTTCAAGGCTTAAGTTAGGTCGTAATTGCAGTACCATTTAGTCATGACAGACTTCCCTTGTCTGTGTTTAGTCTTATCCTCCAATTTTCTTCATCTGCACTTTTTTCAGGTTGTAGGCTACTACAGAGAAGGAATACCTTTTGTTATTCCCAGAACTTTAGCCAGCATGGCAAAAAAAGATCAGGAAACTGCCCTCTGTGTTTAGCCTTGTCTTATGTTTGTTGCCCATTAGAGAGATTAAGGGTGGAATAAGGTCTTCCAAACTTTCATACTGTTGGGTTTAATCATTCTGCCACTTATGTCTTTATTCATCCATTCACTGTTTTAAAACAGCAGAAGCTGAAGTTTTTTCTCAGTGGTATTGCCTGGTGCAGTTGCTCAGGCTGCTTTAAGTCTCTAGAATATGTGATCACACCAAAATCTTGGTACCTAGCAATGATCTTCTTCACCCAGCCAGAGTGCTTAAACTTTATAACAAAAGCTGCTTAAGTTGATTCTAATGTATTCCTACTCTAGAGCCATAGTATCCTACACTTACCTTTAGTGTACCTAGTTACCATACCCATTTAAATAATCCTTTTTTTTTTCTTTTTTTGTCTCCAACTTATCCATGACTATACATTATACACAGATATATTCTAAAACTTGTAATTTGGCTGCCTGTAACCATTTGGCAGAGGAATGTGTAGTTACCCAGTAGGACAATTTCTAGGTGTGGCTTTTCTTGCAAAATACCATGTGGTTGTCTTGACCGTGCTGGGCATTCTCAAGCAGCAGAGGTGTTTCCTAGCAGGAACAATTAGCTTTCTGAAAGCAATCAGATTAGAAATGAGGGAAGAGAGTGGAATGGGGGTGGACTGCCTACCCTACAGGTAAATTGTTTTAAGTGTGACTTGTATTACTGTGTGGAGAAGAGAGGGAACAGAATTCAAAATATTGCACTTGTTGGAAAGTAAGGAGTGAGACCAAGTCAGTTTTAACCACTGTGAGAACTGGTAATGCAATACCATGCACTAAAATGCAGGAGGAGTGAAGCCAAAGCTGTTGAGAAGTGATTCGAGCCCCTTTTGGCCTGTCATTCTGTACCAGGCATGGCTTCACGGTAACAGCTTAGTGCAGCAATGTTGTCTTCAAAATGAAAACCTGGGAAATGTGTCCTCAGAGAACTAAGCAGTTGCTCAAGTGGAAGAGAGATTTCACAAGCACACTTGGTATTATCAAAATGCACTGAGATATATCAATTGCTGTTGAAGTTCCCCCTCCCTTCCATGTATCACTCTCCAAGCAAGAGATGGAAAACTCTTGAGATGAGAAAAGTATGTTGTTCATGCACTAGACAGCTTATACAGAGGAAATATGCACTTTACTCACTTTGCAGTAGGATCATAAGAGTTCAGAAAAATGCACTGATAGTCATGAGAAAGGCTAGCAAGAGAAAGAACTGCAACCTTCTTGGGGTAAAGACCCCCATTCTTTCTTGCACATGCTTCATTTAACAAGTGAGGAATAATCGGAAGCGTTGGCTACCTCTTCATGAGTTTGTGATTTTTCTCAGACCTAAACTAAGCAGGATTAGGTCTGACTAAGTATTCAAGATAAGCCTTTAAAGCAAAGCTTCTCAAAATGTTCTTCCTGAAATTCTAGGGGAATTTTCCTCCTCTTCTGTGAATGCAGATTCAGAGCTAGAAGTGGGAGCCGTAGTAACAGCAAGGTACCCATAACTCTAGCTACTAAGTTTTTTCTGTGATCTTAACAACCAAATACTACAAGAAACTGTGGCCTGGTGTTACCAGAGGTTGAGATTAAATGATAGAAATTGAGGAAGAACACTCCAGGGACACACCTGACTCCTGGTGTATTTTTATCCATCTAAAATAGGTCCTGATCCACAAGCGAGCTGGAAATCTTGCTGGTTCCTTCCACCTGAGAACTTGTGTGTCATATACAAGCTCTCCTCAGCACCAAGACAGCATCACTGGTTTTCTCATTGCTACTGTAATCAATTCCAAAGTGAAGAGTAGGGGACTTGGTTGCCTGATTCGTGAATTATCCCATATTATGGTGATGGGGGCACAAGAATCACTTCTGTGAACTGATCGCATGTAGACAGAACCTGGCATGTCGGCATGCGGGCTGAGTCAGGAGCATCCAAGGAGTGGTAAGCAGGTATTGGGAGGTTTCAACATGCCTGTTCTTCTAATGTTGGGACAGTAATTAGGCCCAGACTGGATGGACAGACAGATGTTAGGAAGCAGAGTGAATGGAAAGGCTTGGCATGGGAAAATTTGAGAAGCACAGCTCCAGGTACTTTGTTTTAATTACTGAGTTGGACTAGACTGATTTAAAACTCATTATGTTACAATGACTGGGAACTCTGCACCACGTAAGCAAGCCTCGGATGAGTCCCTCTTGAATGCATCAATAGAAATGACAATGTGGTTTATTGTCACAGAATTTATACGGTAAATAAGCAAGGGAACCTAAACTATTCGAGGCAGCCTGCTTGAGTCAGGATGAAAGCATTTCAGCTGGGCGGTTACAAGGTAGTTTCTGAGATTGCTGACTGTGCTGAACATCTAAGGAATCGGTGACTTCATTCCCCAGGACTGCTTGCTGCCTACCTGCCTCTGTGTGTTAAATTCACATTTTTAAAAAGGAAATGCATGCACATGCACAAACAACACCTGAACGGGGAAAATGCTTAATTTCCAAGTCTGCTTTCAGTTGCAAAGTGTTAATATTAACAGACAATTTATCTCAGTTCAATGCAGTTTTCTTGGGCTTACCTAGTCACAAGTCTTTGTGTAGCTAGATAGACTTTTGGAAAGATTATTTTTCTTTCAAAAGCATTATCTGGCTTGAGGTGTTTAGTAAAATATATTGAAATCCAGTAGGCAGATCTCAAGAAACAGCTGACCTTCATAAGCATTTTGATATGGGTTTGGAGTGTTCGGGGTTGCTGGTGATTTGGGTTGCCAATTTTTTTTTTATTTTCTATACTGCCTTTGAGCAAACACAGCTTACTGAATCTGCTTTAGTCCAGTATTGCTGATGATTATATTGCGTTGGTGGCTTTTTTTTGGCACAACTTATGTCGGGGGATTCACTACCACACAGCTTCTCTGTATAGTGCGAATGGAGAGACTATGCCTCTCTCTGTCCCTCATCTTACAGCTGACGCTTGCTATAAGTTATTTTCAGTCATGTTAATGGAATATTGTGAAATAATGGTTTCTTTTTCAAGGCAGGGATACATATAGAGCAAGTATGTGGGGGATGTAGTCCTTCTAGTCCTGCCTCTTCTTCACTTCCCCAAATTTGGAGGTGAACTTGAACTGTATCACTTGCGCTCAGACAAGGTAGACTGTGGATCTGCAACTCCTCCATTCCCCTCTCCTGGAGAGGCAGTTGTCATGCGTTGTTGTTGCAGCTCCCTTTCTGTGCAAGACGACATGCGTTGTTGTTGCAGCTCCCTTTCTGTGCAAGACGACACGATTGAATACTTGTCTTTGTAATAGAGATGCTTTCACCAGCATCTTTTTTTTTTTCCTTTTCTGTGTGAGTTTTTTTCTTCTTGCTAGTTGCCTTACACGGGGGAGTACTTTTGCAGGCTGCAGGATGTCACCTGTAAGTCATCTTCCGATTAGATAAATATCCGTGTCGTTCATTGCTATTTATTAAGATAATTTATTAAACCCTGCACTTTAGCACTGATTAACTTAAGTAATCCCCTTACTCATATTTCTCTTACTTGTGAATTACACCAAGAAATCCTTCACTAGTGAATTCCGGCAGCCCATAAAAGTCGGCTTCTAGTACAAGAGGGATGCTTGTATGCAAGAGATAATCTCAGATTTCATCAAAGTAACACCCAGTTTGAATATATCTTTGCTAACTTTGATGTTTTTCTTGTACTGCCTGCTTGAACAATGAATCACGAAAATATGACATCCCTTATTAGTACTTCACTCAAATAGTAATCATAACATCACTTAAGAAGAAAGCACAGCAGCTTGATGCATGACCTTCATTTGCGCACACTGATACAGCTTGTTTCCTGATTGAATCCTTGTAAGGAAGGCAAGTAAGAAATTATTTGATTGGCATACTAGGAGAACCATAATGCTTTTGTAAGATCATATATTTTATATATTTAGTGACTACTTCTTTTTTTTTTTTTAATGATTGGGTCTAGGAGACATTCTTTTAATTACATAGGTATGTCTGTGCATGTGTGTCTGTGTGTATGTGTGTGTATATATATAAAACAAAACCAGTTTTCTGATGTGCTGAGATGAAGGTTAAGCTATTGCACTACCTGTCCTCACCTTCCTTCATAGTCTTTTAAGCTACTGGTCAAGTCCAGCTGAACATGACAGAGTGGAAGGGTACTAAAAGATGTCAAATTCTTGTAAATGCCAAGAAAACATGCTAACTGGGGATACCCCCCTTGTAGAAAAAAGCTACATGGAGTAGACTGATCTTACAAATACCTCCACTGCAGTGAGTACTTCCAGTGGAGCCTGAACTTTCTTGAACATTAAGGTGAGCCAACCTCAAATTTCATAGCAAATGAAGCTTTTTTAATTTTGGGGCTTATGGGGACATCTGTGTTATAACAAATGTCATGTCTGAATTGTCTCATAGTTGGCATTAAGCTAGACATTCATAAATATATGATGGACTTAATTCATCTTGATATTAGTAATTAGAGACACATCAGAGTATCCTCTACTTACTCCAAATCTAATACTGCAAACTATAGGGCTGTGCCAATTCACATAATTCAAATACCTAGGTAATGAGGTTGCCCTCAGTAGAAAGGCTGTATTTTAGCTGCACTACGAGCAGTTAGTAAAATCCTTCTTGATATGTTTTTTCTCATGGTTCAAAGAGCTTAGACAGCCTAACTCCTATCAGCTCTTCTTCAAATCTCCTAAAATCCGTAAATGAAAACCTTCCTTTCTTCTGAAATTCTCTTTTCCCTCACTGATCTAGCAAAGAAGCATTATCCGTGCTCAGTAGCTAGTTAGGAGGGTGATAAATGACTTGACAGGATAAGCTTTCTCAAGACATGTCATAAATGGGATAAACCTTTGTTCTGAGGAAATTCCAGTCCCTTCAGAATTCAGCCCATCATCCATCCTCTGACTGCTCTGTAGTCTGATACCATGCACCATTCTCACACAGCCCAAAGCCTGCAGTTTTCAAAGCAGACTAAGTGAATAGAGAAATTTAACAAAATTTGGCTTTCTGATTCATTTAAGAATTCCAGCAGGTTTTGCTAGACTGGCAACAGACAACACGCTCTCTTCCCCATAAATACATGCAGCCATAATAGAGAAATTATTCTCTCTTCTATTTATCTCCTGTTTCTCCAAGCTCCCATTTCTCTTGCAATAGTTATTTTCAGGATCCTAGAACAGAAGAAAGCACTGTCTTGCATCACTGCAGCTATTTTTTCACGCACTGACACAAGACTTACCAGGTATCAGCAGCTTTGAATGCTGGTTTTCTGCATATCTGTAACACTAATGCTATGAAAGCATCCAATAATTATTTATAGTCATGAGCAGTGCTCTGTATATTCCAAAACACTGGTGCCTGCACCTCTGTGTCCTGCTTTGAGTTAAATTTGACTGTGTTTTGTGCTAGGGAAGATTTGATTCTTTGGTTTTGCTTTGTTTCAGGGCTAAGCTGCAAGCAAGTTGATGCCAGAAGTTGAGGTGGCTGTCAACTCTCTCCCTAAACGTGGATGATGTTGTGATGAAACCATGGTGGAGTTGTTCAGTCTTTCATTAATTATCTAAAACCAAATATGACTGACAATTGCTGAAGGTGATCTTTTCCTCCAGCTGTTTTCTACTGTATAAATATTACCTGCTGTGATTTACATAAACACTTAGGCAAACACTATCCTCAAGCAGTAGAAAACATGCATGTCTTCAGTGGAAACGTTTATGTTGTCAAGTACTATACACACTAGTATCTGTTTGTGCCTCAGTAATATTTAAAGGTCTACGAAGGACCGCTGACCCCAATGAAAGTATTTATGCGCGTGCCTCAGGGACAGCCTGTCTGGACATGCTCAGGGGCAGAATAAGCTCCTTCCTCACAACATGACACCGGACACTCCTGAGTATTCAGGTGACTCGTGATATGCAGGTGTGAGAAGGCATGGCCACGACCTGCACTTCGAGTGGCGCTTGCAGGCTCACTGTAGAGAAAGACAGCTGAGGAGCAGCCTGTGAAATACAATACGGGCATACTCTTGCAGGTGCATTACAGATTTGAGGTCCCTGACCTCAAAGCTTGAAAACCACAACTCTCATGATGAGAAGATTTGTACACGGACTTCACACTTCTCACTACAAACTCTTTTCTTAATTTCAGTAGATGCGCTCTCTGCCCTGAAGTTAAGCATACATGTACAGCGTGCAGGGACAGTGTTCTAAGTACAAATCGGCTCTGGAGGAAGTAAGCAATTTTTCCTCAGCACACTATCTAAGTCATGGTTGTGTTTCAGGGCTGGGAGGGATTTTTAGAATCCCAGAGCAGATAAACAGCTGGTGAAAGGCTAATGCACAGAAAATACATGGCTTATGTACTTTGTAACTTCTTTTCTTAGCATAGTCTCTATCACCAAACAGTTTACTTAGTGTCATGATAATGGGTTTCAAAACCGAAAAAATATAAAAATTCTTAAAGTCAGTATATTACTGTTGACAGCATGGAGTTAATTCCCTGTATGGCAGTGCATATGTTCTAAGACAGCTTTTTGGCAGGTAAAATGTGTGTCTACAGTCAGGCCTTTGTCCTTATAATTCAAGTAAGCTTCATGCAAAGAATAAAAATATTTTCAAGAAAAGGAGTACAGAATATAAACAGCTAAAATTTGCATTTTCCAGCATTAGGGTAGTAACGTGTGTGATGATCAAATGCCATGCAGTCATTACTCGGACTGTAGCTTCAATTGGTATTGATTTCATGTTTTTTAATTTTGAGGTGCCCAAGCTGCAAAACCAAACAAGCCTTGTGTTCAGTAACACCATGTACACACACAGATCCTCTACAGATTTGCAGAATAACAGCCATTTTGAAAATAAGGGCATCTCATCTAGTCTCTCTCTGTTGCAGCAACATTAGAAGATCCATCGTTACTTTGCAAAATGCCGGTTCATACACAGAGTCATTTGCCTTAATTGATCATTAGGTGATTAGGTGTGCCTATAGCACATGTCACTACCAAAGTACAAATCAAGTATTTCTGGTTTGGCTTAGTATAAATCAGCTTTTCTGTACAGTCATAAGCCACAAAAGAGTAAAATATGTTACTAATCGTTTACTTGAGTATGTTTGTAGCTCAAAGCCTACAGTTTGCTGATTCTGAAAAGCCATTAGGAAATATTCCAAACGTTTCTTGATTTAATGCTAACTAAAAATATCTTATCCTCAGATTAGCACAGTGGGATGTCAAGGGTGAGAATATTTGTCCTGGACATCCGACACAAATCCATTTTCCTTACGTAAGGCCTGGGTTCCATGGAAAGTACAATTCCTTTCTTGCCCTCTTCAGAGCGAGTTCCCTTGGCTTTCTCAGATCACTCCTAGGTGGTTTAAAAACAGTAACTTTTTATTGTTGACTGAAATCTGCTGATGACCAGTGAAAAATCTCAATCACCTTTCCTTTTTTTATGTTTACTTGTTTTTCTTGCCTAAAAAAAAAAGTCTGAATAACTTTGGCATTTGAAAATTCTAGGATTTGGGAGCGAGGAAGGGAAGCTGTATATCAAAACCAGAAAACCAGTTCAGGAAATTCCAGTCAGCTCTGCTCCTTGGGCCTGTGAGTCTACTTTAATTAGCACTTCCAGTTGGCCAGATGGTTGCTAAGATGGTAGTTCTAGAGAGCAAGATCAGTAATCTCAAAAATGTTGATATCTCAGGATTTGAGAACCAAACCAGCTTAAATGGAAGAATCTGTTAGATATTGAGATGTTCAGGAACAAGCCATTTACTTAGAAACCTGATAATACTTCCATCAGCTATTTTGCTTTTATTAAAACATTTACATTGAAAGGCTTCACTGAATTCCGTATTTTTTCTACTCACAGTTTACTTTATTATAGTAGTTGACAAACAGAGGTTACAATCTTGACTGGTTTTTAAAAGCTTCACCAATCCTTCCCTTGAAAGGTTAATTTAAAATACAGAAAATGGGCCACCTTCTTCTCTCTTGGTAGTTCTGTAATAAAAGGTTGATTGTTCAAGCAGCAGCATTCAATTATTTTGCTTCTGATGCTATCTACATGTAAAAAAATCTAGCTAAGCTCAGGTGGTCCCCGCAGGCTTTCCAGTTCTAGCCTTCAGTGCAAGGATGCAAAACAAAAAATTAGAGCCTTGCAGTTAACATTCAAAATATAAAGCGTTATGTTGTCAAGTTAAAGAATGAAATTTACTTCCTGGAATATCAGCTATATAGAAAAGCTTCTGGAGTGTTCGCCCTTTTTTTAGTAAAATTTATTCTTCAAATATGTTTGCCGGAGAAGAATGTACTAACTAAGGAGTTCAGAGAGGCAGCCAGGGTTCAGGGAAGTTGCTCAGAAATGTAGCTGTCCCATCCTTGTGGAATTAGTCATGATACTAGACCTCTACAACATACATTGAAAACTTATGCTATATTAATAGATTTAATATAGTTGAAACAGAAAACAAATGGTTCCCTCTCTGTGGTTTTACTTCTTTTTCCACAGGACCGGGGATGCTCAAATGATAGACGTGCAGACCAAAAAGCAATGAAACTTATTGCTCTGTTTGTGATGGTTGAAAGAGGAACTACACTGACCTCCGGAAGTTTAGGGAGCAAAATAAATACAGAGTTTTAGCATTATGCATCAAAACTGAGACCACTGAATAACATCCTGGAAATGTGGTGACAATATATACCTCCAGTGTAAAATAAATCAGCTCTCAAAATGTGAATGACTCAGACCATTTTGAAATTTGTATTAATTTTGCTATTGGCATGAATTTTAGCCCCACATATACTCACTTTTGCTTACTGATCTTATAGGTGGGAAACTGAAAAGACAAGAGTCTTTCAGAGGAGAAAATCAATGCTGTTACAATAGATCCTCACGAACAGCACCTCAAAGTGGCTGTGGCATTGGAAAGAAGCTTGGCAGCACTGAACAATCAGATAAAGCACTTTTTATTTGCAAGCCAGTCGAAGCAGGTCTCCAAACAGACCCGTGCACAAATGTGTTCTGTTCCTTTAAAATCTCAGCTCTTACCTAAGAGAAAGGGCTCAAATAGGAATGCAACCAATACAGAAATGCTGGTAACTCCATAGTTTTGCCAGAAAGTGTAAAATTCCTCGTCCATGATGGAGATGCTGTGTTAAATGGTTTGAGTTTGTGGTTTGCTAATTATTTTTTTTTTTCCTCACAAAGAAATTATATGACCTGTCTGTCATGTCATATGCTCAGGGGCTGGCATCTCATTCTGATGACCTGCAGCTGATGTTGACAAAACTCTGCTGGATTTCTTCTGCCTTCTAAAATACAAAAGTCACCAGTGCCTATGAATACATGGAGGCTCCCCAGAGCCTGAGCCAAGACACACACTCCAAGAAGCCCATGGAGCCTGTGCTGTGACACACTTACACTGTGAGTGGAGGCACAATCACGCACAAGACCTAGTTCCTTTGGGTAATTCACGTTTCCCGTATTTCTGGGAGAAACTTTGCCATCCTCCTCCTCCCTCCCCAGCTAATTCAGTCCCTTGCGGAAAGGTAATACTGCAAAATCCATCCTTTGATAGCCAGTAGGAGAGCAGCAGTAAACAATTTGAGGACAATAGCCACCAGACATATGGAAAACGCTTCATTTTTACTGAGCTGCCACATGCAAATGCTTTGGTAACGAGAATTCCTGAACGTTGAAAAAAACTATAACCTGCTTGCTTGTTATTGGAAACACCATACTTTTTGTGGAATGGAAGATCACTTTAGAAGTTCTTAAATGACCTGGAAACGATTTTTTTTCTTTAACGGCGACACTTTAGACTGGAAAAGTACTAAAAAATATAGGTTAGGGAACAGCTTGGCACTGTCAGGTAGTAGGCCAATAATGACCTCATACTTTCCACTTCCACTGACCTTCATGGCTTTTAAAAAGTCTTTTGCATCATGGAGACTCTCGGTTGTTTGGCAGAGCCCAGCTAAATCCCCATTTCCAGCTCTGAGGGGGCTGTGGTACCTCCTAACCTCTCCTTCCCTGCCCACGGCACTTGGCGGGCACTTCTCTCCCAACAGCGAGCCACCGAAGAGCGATGGCAGCCAGTGGGGACGACAACCCGTCTCCCATCAACGCCTGCTGCCCACGGAGCTGGGGCGACAGTCTCGACCGACGACGACGGCAGGCGGCTGGCGTTGGACCCCCCCAAACCGCGCTCACCCGTGAGGCTACGGCATGGTTTCCCACAGGGTGTTTTTCCAGAAGATGGCTGGCTCAGCTTGGCTCCTCACCCACCCTGCAAGACGACGTGGTCCCAAGGGTGGATGGATAAAAAAGTCCGGGAGGTCAAGGCCATGGTTTCAGAGGGGCCCCGCCTCACCACCCCCTCAGAGGGCCCTTCCACAACACCACCCCCGGGCCGGGGTCCCCGGCTCGCCCCGGGCAAGCCCCCTCCCACCAGGAAGGCCGGGCTTTGGGGAGGGCGCACGGCGGGGACACACACACACACACACACACGACTGTGGCAGCGGCGTGTGCCCTCACTAAGGGACGCCGATGCCTCCATCTAGTGGCTCTCGCTGGCCCTGCCGCCGCGGCGACCCGGGACCGTCCCCTTCCTGCCCCTCTTCTCCCCCGGCCCGACCCC
>JANZLQ010000009.1:332877-350372 GCA_026212715.1 Elanus axillaris
GGGGGGGGCACAGAGCTCCCGCCTCGAAACTGTCGGCAAAGGCAGCAGTAGCGGGGCACGTGCAGTGCCCGTAGTCTCCCGCGGCGGAAAAATGAGGTTTGGCAGATCGGGAGCTGATTTTTGGAGGTTTTTCCTTTCACTACGTTGGTTGTATATACGCTTCGGTGCTTCATAGCGCACAGATAGCCGTGATGTGAGAGTTAATTAGGCAACTTACCTTCGTTTTGTAGGTCAATAAAACCCGTTTCCTTATGCTCGCGGTGATTAGGTACACCGGTGCAGAGCGGGATAGGAACTAGCACCTTTTGGGTTTGGTAGTGATTCTGGGTTTTTGCAGGTACTTTATAAGGTGTAAACGAGCATACAGGTGGCCAGGCAGTACGGGGTTTAGTCACTTGTCTTGGTGAACGACACAGCGCTGGGGTCCCTCTGCAGCCCTGCCTGCTCTCCCTGTGTTAAGCCATAGATACTCGGCGTCTCTGCTTAAAAATAATGCATTTCTTTCAAGTCTGTTCATCTACGTGTTAATAGTTAAGGAATTTAAAGAGCTGGTTGCCCCGACAATTTTTTTTTTTTTGAGTTTCCTGTGTGATGATTTTGCTTTGATGACGCTGGAAGGATTAACTTATCTGACCAGATTCATTTTCAAGGCTTGAAAACATTGTGCTTCACCGGAGCAGTGAAAAGACTGTTGGTTTTGCTCACTTCAAAGTTAAAACAACCAAGCAAAGCTTCAGGCTGACACGCGGTGTAGGAGTCCTGGCAGGAACGGTGCCGTCGGAGAGAGGACGTGCGTTGAGATGCCAGCTGCTGTGCAGGCAAGTAGTGGTGAGGGTGTGAAGCCAGAGCTTGCTACCAGCTGGTACCTTGTATGCTGGCATGGTTGGGAATCTGGCCATCTTTAGTGGGTAGGTGATTTGTAGGCTTGTTTCCGCTGTTAAATACAGCGGATGCTTCGCTGTCAGAGTTGCGGTAGAGCTGTGAATAAAGAAGGCTTCGTTTTTGAAAGAAAAGCTACTTTCTTTTTCATTCTTTTTCAGTTACTAATTACAACAGAACTATGAACCTTGCCTGTACTTTATTTGAAGAGTGATCCCGCTGTAGATTGTTAGAGAGGTGCCCAAGGCTTTTCCCAAGCCCTGCTGGAATGTCATGTATTCAGCCTGGCTGCAAATGCTGCATCAGCTGCGCTTAGGTTGAGTTACATGGCCACAGGGCATGGACAGGCTCTTGCTTACGTTCTGTTGGAATTGTGCGTTCTAGTTTGTGTTGACAGGTGATGATATTTGTGTAGCTTACCTCTCTAAACAGAGTGACGATGGCTTTTAGGGGGACTTTGTTTCTTGTCGGCCATTCTTGGCTCCTGGAATAATTATAAAATAATTCTTCATCCACCATTTTGAGATGCTTGAGTCTGCTAATTTTGACATTAGAGCCAGCTTTGGTTTAAGTTTCATAAGTACTTGAGAACACGTTTACCAGCTTCAGGAAGAACCCCAATGCTACCTGACTTGGTAGGCTAGTGTAGAGTTGTGTCTGCACTACAGGCTTCCATGTATGTATTTCTATTGATCAACAGTGTGAAGATGTGCAGCTCCTGGCCAACTCAGAGGCACCAACAGAAGTCTCTAATGTAGATGAACTTATACTGGTATGTGATGAAGTATTTGAGAGAATGGAGGGGAGTTTTAATACGAAATTGAAAGTAATAAGGCAGGTCCTACAGAAGTAGAGTATTGCTAGAAAGTGCCTTTGAGGAAATACTTCTGGTTCTTAACCCCACTTATTTTAAAGCAGGTAGAGTAACTGTTTGCGTGAAATTCAAGGGAAAGAAAACCATTAGTGAATACCTTGATGTGGAATTAACTGAAATAAAACCAGTTATTAAAATCAAATCAATGAGTTTATGTGTGTGTGTATATGTTTGTCATTGGGTTTTGATCAAACCTTTTCCACCAGTTCTGTATGTTTGTTTTTTTCTGAGAAAATGTGCTTTAAGAGGGCATGACTGGCTTTACACAAGCTCTCTATTTCAAAATTGGCTGTGCATATTCAGCAGTAATGGAGTTGTGTACCCTAAGTCAGTCAGTTTCTGCCTGTTCTGATCATCTTGCATACATAAAAGTTGTGGCTTGCCTGCACAGATTAGCTCTTCAGGATATTTCTGACCTTTAGTACTGACCCCCAGCTGACAGCATGATCCATCTGCTAAGGATTTGCAAACCTGTAGGTAGGACAAACTCGTATGTGTGTCTGTATTTCAGTCTCGGGAGTTTGTAGCGTGATTATTTTCAGTCTAAGCACCAAGCTCTGAAGTGCGGCAGCTGTGGTAAGAGCATACCTTTGCTTCTGCTGCTCCTGCTCTGGAGACACCTGCCAGACGGACAGGAAAGAGGACTCTTTTTTAGTAATACCTGTTATCACTGCAGCTACTCATCTGCCAGACACAGTGTTCATTAGGATACTATGTTAAAGCTAAGCTAAGGGTGTTAAACAACAGTGCTAAATGTTCCCAGAGTTTGCACTGTGGGGCTGCATAAATATTTGATTATTGCTGCTGTCAGTCAGTGATGTGCATGCAGCAAGAGGAGTGCAGTCTGTGACTCCTGCCTCTGAAACTGCAACTCTCTTCTCTGTATAGGCAAAGGGCAAATCTGTGTTACTCTTCAACGAAAGAGAATGGGAAAGCACAAAGTTACCACATAAATGAAATCTTTCAGTCCCTTAAATGAAGGATCTTGATCAGGTTTTGTTCTTACCTCCCTAATTTGGGTGCTGTGAAGATGAACTAACTGCTGCGTGGGCTTCCACGTTCGCTGGTAACCAACCTACTTCTGCACTGAGGCTCTGGTTTAATGGCACAGTAAATTCAGCTTAACGGCTCCTGCTAAGAGATTCTTTGCAGTGCTGCAAAACACTCGTCTGCTATTAACTCAGTCTGCTGTTTCCAATTTGTTCAAAGTGAGTTAGCTTTATAAAGACAAGTTTTATGATGGATCAGGTATTATCTGTCCTATACGTAACTGCTTTAAAGCCAGCATAAATCTGGGATGAAGTTGACTGTGCATATTCAGTAGTAACGGAATCATGTACCCAAACGTGGTTCAGCTTAATTTTGCAATGCCATTTGGCCTAGCACTGCACACATCTAGTATAAATGAAGACAGAACTGCCACCTGAAATGTAGGCTAAATTACCTGGTGCTGACAGATTTCCATTGCCTTCTACATCTGCCTCCAAGCCAGAGAGTACGCAAGGTTTCTTGCCACTTAACGAGGAAAGAACTGGGGTCCGTTTATTTCAGTGCAAAGAACAAAGTAGAAAATGCCACTGGATTTCTGAGAGGTGCCTTTGGGAACTGGCATAAAACACAGGTTTGGTGTGTGGAAGCTCATCCAAATTACTTATATACAGAAGTAATGATGCTTGCTGAACAGGACAGGGTCCTCTGACACAGGAAACCAATTCACTGGCCTTAGTTGGCCAGTGACTACTGACAATTTATCTGCATCTCTCAACTTCTCTGAAGGACTTCTCTGTTCATGGAATATGGATACAAATCTTTGTAAGGCACACTGAGATCTAGTGGTGGAAAGTAATATGTAAGACATATGTGGTGTTACATATATCTTAAATTCAGATGTCGTTCACCTGAGTTGACATGGCAGTAAAAATACATCCTATAGAAGATAATTGATACTTATTCCTATAATGGAACACATGCCCCTGCCCCCAGAGGACTTATAGTTTCAATAGAAGCAAGTATAGCGATTTCCAGACATGTCTTTTGAGTGTTTGTTCTCTGTACAGTGATGGCCCAGAAAGACTGTATGTTTGTCTTCCTGGGAATTTTATGGCCAGGATAAATGATGGCTAGTGGTACCTTCTCAGCGCTTTAAATCAGTGTCCCAAGTCAAGCATTATGGATTGCTTTGGTGGAGAGTTTTGTGGTTGCTATGGATGTAGTTATAAAAATATTTACTTTCTAGCATGATGATATTGATTCCTTCAGATTGTTGCTTCACACCAGCATGTTCCTAGATACAGTCTCTTGTAAAACTTGCCCTACTAATTTTAAGGCTTGCGATGGCTATTTGTCCTTAACAAAGATAAGTACTAGGTAGCTTGGAAGGTTGTTACGCTGGTGCTGCAAGAGAGATCTTGTGACAGTGTAAATTTTACTAAATTGTAATTGCAACTGCATTTCTTCATGCTATTCTATGCAGATTATTCTTTGAGTGAAATGCCCAGAATAAGATAAGTACTTGAAATAGAAGCCTGAAAGGAGGCTATTTACATTATTGGCACCACATAAAATTATGGTTCGAATTTACATTTCTGGACAATAAAAATAATTTTGATCACTGTTTCATTATTCTTCAAATGTAAGACCTTCAAAGGGTAATTCAGAAAAGAAATCTTGTTGATTTTTTTTATTCTGATCGAGTGGTGAGCCTTAGAATATTAAATAGATATTGAAAGTTATGGCAGAATTAAGATTTTGAGGTTACCAAAACCAGAACAACTGAACATGTCCAAATGTTTGTTCAATGGGCTTTTCCCTCCTTTTTTTCCTAAGAGATGCATCAAAATCTTCTACAGATATTCAGGTTTTGAACTAAGTTAGCAACAAAATCATATAAATGTGAAGAAAACCAGAAATAAAACAGTGGGACCATGTACTGTGAAAAAGCTAAAAGACATAAACTGTACTTAATATTTTTAAAGCTCTCCTTGCATTTAGTTTTTTCTTCTAGTCTTATGCCCTCTCTGACTGCAGTTCAGAGTTTTCTGTATAGATCCCATGTTCTTCCTGCACCCTCAGTTCTTGGAACAGCCCTCAGAAACACAGAGGGAATTTGATAAAGCCTCTTTCCTCATCTGAGTAGCGTCAAGAGTTTATCTTCTATCAGGAACAGTAGAGATTTTTTCCTTTTGTTTTCTTATTGTAATGCAATATTTACTCCAGTCACAGTGTGTCTGCCTGCACGTAGTTGACAACACTAAGGCACCTTCTGGTGTGCTGAACAAGTGATTTGCCTAGAGGAGATATACGTAAGTGCAGTCTTAAAATTATTCACTTTTAATTACTGAGTGAAGAAAAAAAAAAAGTATCCTGTACTAGTCAGTCACTTCATCCAGTAGCTTCATCTTCCTGTGCATGAATAAGAAAACACACAATATAAAGTCTAAGCTCTCTTCTTTGCTCTTTATCAGACAAAACTCTCTCTGAAGCCAGGTTTCAGTTCTCCCTTTTCAGGTGCCGTTGTTCCACTGCTAACCTTTAGTGTACAAGTCGTTAGAGTAGTGGGTACACACATCTATATGATTTCCATCTTCCTCCATGATCATATAATTGTTTAAAGTTCTGTTTCCTTAAAAGTCTTTGGTTTCCTGGACAAGATCAGGGTGTGTCATGGTTTAACCGCAGCCAGCAACTGAGCACCATGCAGCCACTCGCTTACTTCCTCCTCCACCCAGTAGGATGGGGGAGAGAATTGGGAAAGAAAAAAAAAAAAAGTAAAACTCATGGGTTGAGATAAGAACAGTTTAATAGGATAGAAAGGAAGAAAATAATAATGATGATAATAACAATAATAAAATAAGAATTGGAATATACAAAACAAGTGGTGTACAATGCAATTGCTCACCACTCGCCAACCAATGCCCAGTTAGTTCCTGAGCTGTATTCCCCCCCAGGCCACCTCCCCCAGTTTATATGCTGGGCATGACGTCCCAAGGTATGGAATATCCCCTTGGCCAGTTTGGGTCAGCTGCCCTGGCTGTGTCCCCTCCCAGCTCCTTGTGCCCCTCCAGCCTTCTCGCTGGCTGGGCAGGAGAAGCTGAAAAATCTTTGATTAGTCTAAACATGACTTAGCAGCGACTGAAAACATCAGAGTGTTATCAACATTGTTCTCATACTAAATCCGAAATATAAGACTATACCAGCTACTAGGAAGAAAATTAACTCTATCCCAGCTGAAACCAGGACATGGTGTTTCCTTGGGGAGAGAGAACTGTTTGGGGAACACACAAGAAAACGGAAGCTTTGGGAAGTGTTGTCTGGAACACGCTCGAAGTGCAGATAGAAACAGCATTAGGACTGACATGGTAAGAGGGTGAAAATGCCTCTCGGATAGAATGCAGATGTTTTACAAAAGGTCAAAACCGCAAAATATTCTCAATACCTCAAGGTTAAGGTGGAATATGTATGAAATGTCATTATCCCTTCAAGAGAAGAATGCTTTAAAGACATACTTAAATATCAGCCTTGTTCTTTTATATGTATATATAAAAATGTGAGTATGCATTTATTTTTTAACTTATTTTTTCTTTTGAATAAAGTGCATTTTGGAACAGTGTGATATTTCTGCACTTGTTCCTGTTCCAATTCCACAAAAACAGTAGAAAGTTGGTCCTTGCAGAGGGGACCAAGACCTCTTTTCTGGGTTCAAATCACAGATAGGTTTTAGCATCCATTAGGCCTTTGGCAAGGTACTTCTGTTCATGTGGCTTGTGCCAGTTCCTGTGGAAGCTGCTGGCACCAATTCACCTGTCTTTGAAAGGAGCGGCTCAGGTATAAGACTAGTAAAACTCCAGTGAAGGAGGGACTGAGTAAGGGAAAGAATCAAGTCACTGCTTTCAGTGGGAGCTGGATCTGGTCCAAGGAAGGCTTGGTGTTAAGCTTAAGTTAGTGAACTGAAAGAGGCTGGGGTCTTGGCTCCACAGTCATTAATACTGGATTCAGGCTTTACCAGATGACTTCGCTGCAGAGACTTGGGTCAGTTCTGGGTGTGACTGCATTTTTGCCAAGTTTGAGCACAATACTGAGTGCTTAACCTGTTTGTTTTTGCAAGGTATGGGTGTGCAGATGATGCTGATGCAACCACAGGTTTGCTGAGACAAAAATCTTGAAAACAAAACAAAAACAGTTTCAACAAATTGGTATCATTAGAGGGATACTGTCCCAGCATTTTGTTCTGGGCAGCCACAATGTTTCTGATGCAATGAGACATGCACTAAAATCAGATTTAGAACTGGGGCAATCTAAGCAAGCATGGTAATAATCAGCAAGACAATGTCAGTCTTTGCATATATCATAATCTAGTTACAAAGATCAAATATATTGAAAAATCCTAGGTAGGACTGGAAAGAGACCATGTGGGGAAAGCAGCCTCTCTCTGATCATACTCTGGTAATTGCTGTTTGTCTTTAGCTGATGGCCTGATGTGCACAACTTGAAAGGAAACCTGTGAAAAACCTATGCTTCATACCTGAAATCCAGACTGGTTTGTGTCACCAGCTTCAAATGTGACTGCTATGTCCGGGGCTGGATTTATTAAAGGTGACACTGTTTCAAACAGAATCCATTTATGTAACTTGAAAGCTGTACAGCCACTAAGAGGGTCCCCCCCTTTTTTTTTTCCTTTGTACATGTGCATAGTGGTTACATGAAAGAGTCACTTTAATACCTGTTTTAGCAGCATTTGTGCTCCTCATTGAACAGTAGTGCTATTTCCAAGGCTGCAGCTCCTGCAGTCAGTAATAGCTGAATGTGGCAGTACAGTTTTGGGAGAAGTATGAGGAACCATAGGAAGAACTTAAAAGGAGACATGGAGAGTATTGTAGGCAGGAATTTAAGCATTTGGGGGCAGGGGAACAGGCAAAAAAACCCTCCAATAAAAGGGAAACTTCTGCAGTGTGCCTTTAAAACGACACTTCAACTGATAAAATCAGCCTTGGTTGTCTCCTGCTGGAGACAGCCACTGTAGTGCAGACCCTGACAAGGATCAGGGGAGGGGAGGGTGCATCCCTGGTTGGATGCCTGTTACTACTGCTGTAGATTCGAAAGCATAAACAAATGCACAGCTGTCCTCTGCAGGCTCAGAGCACAACTGTGGTACATGCGAGGGAGGGTGGTGCTTTTATTCAGTCCTTAGAGGGGAAAAAAACATAGAAAAATGACGGCATCTACAGTGATTTGGTTTTAGTTTAATTTTGAAACCATGATGTACCTTGCTTCCAGTAACATCGTGTGCTGTTTCAAAGAGCTAGCATGTGTATAGGCACATTAAAAAAGACATTAAAAAAATATTATTACAGCTGAAGGCCTTGGAAATTAAGAAGCGCCAGAATTTATGTTTACCCTGGCAGTGTTGGTTTGGTATTGGGTTGTGAGCAGACTGTGGAATCCAGTCAAAACCTGTGTGATCACGTTACTTTTATCAAGAAACTTCTGTCATGGTCATTGCACAGGAGAGTTTTTCTGTGAGTGACTGGGATATTGTGCATACAGCGCTGGGGGAGGGCGTGTCGTGAGTGAAGGGGATTATTCAGAGAGAAAGGATAGTCTCCTGGCTAATTGCTTCCTTGGAAAATTTGATTTTTGTCTTCTGCTTGCACCACAGTGTTCCTGTGGGATGCTAGATAAGGCAAGTAAGTGTGCTCACTCTTCTTGTTTTCTGAATCCCCATCTTTGGGTCAGAGGTGCAAAAGAAATGATTATTCGCACTTGTAGCTTGTATGATTATTCGCACTTGTAGAAGTCAATAGGAGCTATGTTCCGAAAAGGCAAAATGCAGTGCTATATTAGGTGTTATGTGGGAAAAAAGAGTTTTCCATGAAATTTGGCAAGAAGTACTTTTGACCTTAATTTTAGTGCACTGTCTGTAAAATTGGGATACCCTACTTCTTTATCTCACAGAGATGTGTTTAATAGTTTACTAACGACCTGTGAGATAATTCGGATAACAAAGTACTTTTAAAGAGCCCAAGCAGATACAAAGCTCGGAGTGCATGCAAGGAGCAAGTCTGCAGGCCACACAAGTAAACAAGGAGAAGGCAAAATAGTGGAAGGCATTAGTTCTGAATAAGGCTCTCCCTTCTGTTACTGCATTTAGGTGGTGGTGTGGAGAAGGGGAAAGTACGTGGTCATGTAATTACAGACTATATCATAATGTATACTTAACTAATGATAGAATTCAGATGTGAAGAGCTTCTTTCCAGCAGTGTTGCATACTTAATTGAAAGTATTTAAACATATGTTTGTGCCTGTCTCTCTTCTCCACTCTTCTGCCTCTGTCTCAAGTCCTAATTCTCCAACTCTTTCAGTTGTGGTTTGTTTTTGTTTTAGGGTGGGTTTTTTTTGTCCCTTCATTCCTTCAAACCTTCTTGCCCAGCAGCTCAGGCCAACTTGCTGAAGGCCTGCTTTGCAGGATCTTCATCCAGTCTGCTCTTCTTCAGACCTGACACAGGCAATTAACATAGAAGTTGCAGCTCCTACCGTAAGGATTTGGCAAGACGGGGTCTTAGGAGAGGAGGTGTGAGGTAACTGAAAGAGTAGGCTCTGCTCAATATGAGACATTCATCTTTAATGGTTTCATAAAGCTGTAGGTGGGCAAAACTATGGAAAACATTGTTGTGTTTTAGAACAGTATTAGAAGTACTGATAGTGATACAGTGATTTAGGAGTTGATTGGTGAATATTGTGATATGTTTGGTTCTTGCATTGCAGAAGGTTATTTCTTTTAAATAAACAAATGCTTTTGGCTGTGCCATAGGCATAGAGCAGATTGGAGAGACTTGGGTTTTGTCAGACCTACTACAGTCTTGTGATGACCTCAATGAAAGATTTTTAGAAAAAGGCTGAAAAGTTCTTCAATATAAGAAATTTGGGATACATGGAAAAGCAGGATCTCTATTTATTGGGATTTCTTACTGATTTTTTTGAAGCCTTTCTGTGTGCATGAGCCATGATCATTGGACTGTGCAATACAGTTACAACAGTTATTTACTATTGTGGATTGCCAGTTGACCTCCAAGATGAAAATATTTCTCCTTCCCTGTGGTGTTACTAAGTTATAGCACAGTACAAGTGAATACATTATTATTGTTCTTTTTTCTTCTTCTAAGGCACAGGAATTTGGCTAATGACAGAGTCTGGATGCCAAATAAAAGTCATACTGGACAGAAAGACAGTTGTCATTGGGAAAAGACTATATTTAGTTTTGGAAAATCACAATCCTTATTTTACTCTTTTGAGTAGATTCGTGCATTAATGGGACTTAACTTTAAAAGGCTGTGTGCAAGAGGAAAGTAGTGACCTACTCAGAGATGGCTTCTCTTGTGGTTTATTTTCTGTTTGAATTATGACCTCCTTGTGAAGATGTATAAAACCAGTTTTGAACATATGACACAGGCCTATAGAAGTATAATTGAATGATGAGACTTACCAAGAGTGGAATAATGATTAACAACTTTTTATGTTACTACTTACATCCTCCTTGTTCCATTTGGTATATTTAAGGAATTTTCCCTGTGTTTCTTCTCAGCAAAAAGGGTAGGAATCTTAGCCAGGAGAATAAGGTTTCCAAACATTTTGTTCAAACTTGGGATTTCTTTCTAGACTTTGGCAATCGTGAAACATGACCAGACACTTGTATAAAGAACTTGACATTCTGTTTAAGCAGTAACAGAGAACTATCTAGCAAATGTTTGCCTGAAGTAAGCAAGTCAAGATAATGTGCTAAAGGTGAGATGGGGTCTCTTAGAAAGTGTTTTACCAGGTCAAGTTAAAATTAAACTGAGTACACAGCAATAAATGAGATGGAATTCTCTAAGCTTGGTTACATCTGATTTTCACTTTCTTATTAAGCTGAACAGTGGAATGCTAGCCTCAAAAAAAAAAAAAAAAACAAACCAAAAACCCCAAACAAAAAATCCCCAAACCAACCCACCATTCAAACTATGTCTGAAATGAATTTCACATTACAAACTGAGCTTTATTTTAAAATACCTCTTCAATTTAGGTCTCGGTTTAAAAAAAAAAAGGTGAAGTGCATTTTAAAAGAACACTTAATGTTGACTTATATTGGTTGCCGTTTCTGTAAGATTACATAAACAATGTACACAAACAAGATGACCCTGAGAAAAGGTGCAAATAAAGTCCAGATGAGTTGATGGGAATGAAATCACACTAAGATCTAATGTACACAAACGATACTGTTATGAAGAGAAGGTTAGAATGAATTGGTTCTTGATGCTATTAAAACCTGTTGCAAATTTCTCATTGACTTCAGTCATCCCAACATATTCGCACATGAAATGAAAAGAACATGAAAGACTACCTACTGCAAAGGCTGTACAGGCTAATTGGCGCTTACATTGTTTGTTGGGCTCTTAAAGATCAGCAGCTCCTTTCTGATAGTCCACTTTTTAGCACTCTGTAAAGGGGTGGCTCTGTTTTTCCTTCTGTTCAGCGCCAGAGAGAAGTGTGTGCCCAGAAACTTTCCCCACTTGTTTCTTTTGCCAACTCCATGGATTAGTCTAACAAAAGAGATCACCTCCCTTAAGACCTTTCCTGTCCAATACCCCTGTGCGGAATACTTGCTGTCAAATTAGGTTGAGATTAGGAGGAGCCTAATTAACACTTTTTACTTTTTTTGTCTTGACCTACTGTGCTAAAATTGACTTTGTAAAAATGAAAGGCACAGTGAACCCACTTGTTACCCAGATTCTCCCCAAAATTCCTACAAAGCACTGTCATGCTACTAGTTGGTTTACCTTGTTTCATATGCGCAGTTTCTTTAGCTTGAATAAAGTAGCTGATAGACAGTAAAAGGGGAAGCTGTGCAGATCCATTCCTTGGACATGCCGTTTTATAACCCAAATGTCTAATTTACATATTTCTTTAAAGCTCCCTATAGTCATGTATCCCACAGTACAAGGAGATGCCTTACTTTGTGATGAAGCATCGGTCATTTTCTTACATCCACATCACCGTAACCTCATGGTACTATTAAATCTTAGGTGTCAAAACAGTTCAACATCACACATGTCAATCTAAACATGTTTCTTCAGTCCAACAAATGAGTGTGTTGCATAGCTTTCATGTCTTATCACTGGATTATCAAACAATATATGCCTTCTTCTGTATCAAAGGCAAATAGCTATGCATGCTGTGTTCTTCTTTTTCCCTTTGTGTGAACTAGCAAAGCTCGCAGCTAGTGATGTCTTTCAGTGCCCTAAATCCTTCCTGCTTTCTTGGTTTTATTTGCTAAGACCTGTAATATTGTTGGGAGTAGATTATATTACATGCCTTTGTGTCTGTGCACAGTTCATGATAATGGGCCGAGTTTTCAATGTGTGTGGATTTGAGAATTTTGGTATAGCAGTAGTTGGTAGCTAGAAGAAAAGGGTACCTGTAAAACACTACTTTTTGTAGTCAGGGTTGGTTTTTTTTTTAGTTCCCTAAAAAATTTTCCCTCTTTGATTTGAATTTTCCCTCTGTTTTGAAACAAGTAATATCATGCTTTGGTGGGAAAATGTATTAAATATCTCTGACTACACACAGACTATTTAAACAAAAAGCTACCATATCTCTATACAAGCTTATGGCTTTCCCTTCCCCCCTCAGTGGGAAAACAGGAACTTCTGAGCAGGAGGTAAATAGCTAAAATACTCAACAAAGAATATTTGAACAAAGACTGGTAACACCTCTTTATTCTAATGACACTATTGTCATTCTAGGCAAGAAAATACTGGACAGAAGAAAGCTGTGATCCAAATCTGAGGAAAGGGGAAAAGGTGTGGAGGTTAGCTAAGTAAATATAATTTAGTTGGTTGTGCATACTGGAGATGGTATAATATAAACAGAACTACAGGGAAAGGCTGAGGTTTTTCAGAAGAACCACTTGGGTGGGAAGGAAGCCTGCTGCCAGCACAGAGCGTACCCTCAGCCTGTAAACCCTCAGCTCCTTGGCTTGTTGCCTTACCTAGAGCTATCCTCCTTACAACTTTGGCGTGTGTGCTGCATCACTTGCTGCTAATAAATTGCAGGTCAGATGCAGATAGCCTTTGACAAAGTTGGTTGCTGCGTTTTTTGGACATTTGGTACTGCCAGCTGCCTGCCACGTCAGGTCATGGCTGCCTCCGCTAAACCAGCAGCTGACCCAGCCACAGTTCCCATCGCCTTAAACCATGAAGAACTGTGACCTGAGCACTGCAGAGGTGGTTGACTGGTAGGCAGTTGCAAATTTGTGCTGAAGGCTGACAAGGTGACTGCCCTCTAGTTATCTGCCTTACTCATCTGCCAGTGCTTGATGGTGTAGTAGCCTTGTCCTCTCTTCTCACAATTTAGTCTATGCCCATGCGTAGGACCATGCCCTGAGACAGAGCTGGTGTCCTGATGTGCTGACTCAGTTTCTGTAATGCAGGGGTGGCGGGAGGTTGGATGGGATGGAGAGCAATCAGTGCTTATGTTTTAGACCAATATTTTGATCTCATGCTGAGGAGATTTGCCTGAGTTTTAGGACAAAATTCTAGCCTGTGCTAGGATTTGTGGGTACACTTTGCTAGATATGTTTGATTGTACCAGTTTTCAGCCTAACAACATGCTCATCTCCCAGAGGAAAGTACTATGCCTGCAGAGGAGCTAGAAGGAGAATGTATGGGGAGTACCTTTCCGCTATGTGGTACAATCACTCTAAACACTTCTCTTTCAGGCATGGAAGATCCACTAATCCATAGTAATCCCTGTAGTTTGTAGCAGTTCTGACATCTGTGAACTGTATTGGAAAATCAGGTTTAGAGGGAGAAATGGAATTGAGTATGCTTGAAAACCCCAAATCTATTAGCTGTGTTGTGGGGACAGTGAAGCATAAGTGCATGCAGTGAGAGCAGCAGCTAAGAAGGGCTTGTTCCTGGTTGTTTCT
This sequence comes from Elanus axillaris, assembly GCA_026212715.1. NCBI lineage: Eukaryota > Metazoa > Chordata > Aves > Accipitriformes > Accipitridae > Elanus > Elanus axillaris. The sequence goes on from JANZLQ010000009.1 coordinate 346,590, forward strand.
TGACTTTTCTGTGTTTATGTATTATAGGAGGTAAATAGAGAAGTTCTGGTTTCAGGCTGGTAGCTCTTAAATGCAGACAGCTGGAAAGGTCTCCATGCCTTGCTGTTCATTGCAGTTCACAGTCCAGCATACAGGGATATGCCAAACCAGTGATTTGTCTACCTCGGATACACTGGGCAGTGGAGTGCAGTAATTCAGGAGCAGCTTTGTATGCGGTCATCCTTGCAGGGCAGCAACCTCTAGCAGAAAAGCAGAGCAGACATCTGAGGGACATTAAATAATTTCTGCTGACTTATTTAAATCTGAATAAGCCAATGTCTTCAGGCCTTGAAAGGTTTTTTTCTTGATTGGAGACTTTTTTTTTTTCCTTGCACTAGAAAGCTGTCATTTGTAGCCAGTTGTTCTGTTCTTTATTTACACAAGGCCCATTGAAGCAGTTGGAGAACATTATACCCTGCCTCACACGCAGGCATATATACTTAATTTATGACTTTGGTAGTTTGAATTTCAAGTGTCAGGTATCCCACGGAGCTTTTTCCTTTGTTCTGCTAGGCTGCATGCACCACTTGAGTATCTATTGTGGAGAGCAGACAGGCTGTGGCAAGTCCTTCAAGCTTCTGGACTTTTTTTTCTTCAGAACCTTAAAAATAAAGTTAGGGAGCACGGTAACAAGGACTTCTCTAAAAGCATGACTGATCTGCAGTGTTTGTCCAATTAGGTTTTTTCCTTTGGCATTAGTATTTTCATTTGCATGTAATTCCTCATCTTGATGTCGCTTTTGTACCCTAAACTTCTCTGCAAACATTAATTGTGGGACGGTAGTAAAAAACTCTTAAATAGATCTCTACTGAAAACTTAATTCTGGATTTGGCCTGTTCTTGATTCTTTCAAAGTAAACTCTTTCAACTACTACCATGAAAAGAAAAAAGAGAATGAAAACAAGAAGGGAAAAATAAAGCATAGCTTGTTGTCAGAAGCAAGTGTTAGTATTTGTGAGTACCTCTTGTTCAGTTGTGTCTTGTCAACAATTTTAAATATGACGCAGTACAAAGTTATCTTTGATATATCAGTGACAGATGGAGATTTCAGAAAAGGACATGCCCGGAAACTGACTTCAGACAAATTCAGATGAGAAGTGGGGCTGAGGTTTTTCAACAATGAGAGTAGTAGGCATATGGCAGCTTATTTAGAGACAAGATGAATCTTATCACTGCAATGTCTATGCCAAGATGTCATCTCTTTCCAAAAAGCATATTGTAGGTTGAAATCTTTATACCATTGCCCACATGGCCAAAATGGTCCTTTTTGACTCTGAAGTCTGTGAATACAAATGCCTCCAGCAAAGCATATGCAAATGTTAAATATTTATAAGCAGGCTGCTCTTCTATGTTGTTAATGCAAAATGTATTCAGGAAGAAAAATAATTTTGCCAGAGAAGGAAAAAGATTTTTCAATGAGGTATTTCTACAACATGTGGATCAATCTTTGTAAAATCCTTAATCTCTACCTAAAACCATGGGTAATAGTTTCTGGGGTTATATTTTCATATTTGGGATTCAATATAGAAATAGTCAAGAGGTACAATAAGCATCTAAATAGGCAGACAACAACAGATCTGGATGCAGGCTTATTTTCTCATGTCTTCTGTTTGTCAGGCAAGGGGAACTGTTTCAGCTTTTAGTGTCTAGAGGATTTTGCCTCACAGTGGGAAAAATTTCTGTATTCTACAACACCAGTTTCTGTGGTGTTCATCTGGAATTTAAAAGATACTTTCATTCTAAAAAAAAAAATCTTCTTTTTGAATGAGCAGTTAAGATTTTCCTCATGTTTAAATGGATGGAGAATGCAGTAATAGGCTTTCTTAGCAGATGCTCTCTTTGATTTTTCCGTTGCATCATATCTGGCTTTACGGCTGTGCGTCTTAACTATAGGGCAAAATACAAGTTATTCCCAAAGAAGTAATAAACTTTCTATTTTAATGTAACAGCTAAGATTTGTGAAACAATGCTGTGCGTCCGCTAATTATAGGCATCTCTATTTACATGGCCTAACAGGAAGATGGAGATGTAAAAATAGCAACAAAGAGCCAGTGATATTATTAATAAAGCAGCTGTACAGCATTGTTCTCCTGAAGAATGTAGACACCATTTAAACAAAGTGGACTACATAAATAATCAGTCATAATTCATAAGTAACCGTTGTTAGGAATTATCTTTTCAAAATAGTTGTCCTTATTAATGTACAAACGATGGCAGAGTGACTTTCTTTGTGGGTATGTGTATTTTACATGGACACATACACCAAATGTTAAATGTAACTTACACAAATCATTGCCATTTATTGGGAAGCTGGTATTTTTCTACCATCAGGAACTGTATTCCTTCAGGGAAGATGTGAGAAAGGAAGATAGAGTGCTATAAAACTTCTTCCAAAGGAAAAGTTTGTATGTAACTAGAAGAGGGAAGATTAAGGTAGAAGAACACTTTTCACTTATATAAGTTAATTAGAACAAAAGTGCAAATATTTCCTACCATGATGTTCCATTAAGAAACAATGGTAGTTGTAGTAACAAAAACAGTAAGTAATAAAAAGCCATATTGAAGAAGACGCATTCAGACACGAACACATATGGCCCTGTATCTTTTGAACTCAGAATCTACTTCTGAGCTTTTCCAGTTTAAATAATAAAAGAAAAAGTAAAAAGGGATTACTGACAGTTAGAGATGACTGAAGCTACTAGTTTTTTTTTTTCCTAATTTTTCTGTGCAAGGGAAATAATTTCCTCACAGTGCACTTCCCAAAGGTACCAAACCAAACATGTATTCAGTGTACGCAGTAGGTTAAACTTGCACACTCACAGTTTGTATGTGTGCTTTATAAAGGAAAACTCATATTCAGACCACAAGGGCTATATACCATGGTCTTTACCTCCACAAACACATCTCTGGTAGTTGACTTGAAAGCCTGTGGCCCTTCTCAGAAAAACTCCCATACATTTGTGAACCAGTTGCTACATTTGTGCAAACAAAAGGTAGTGTCTTAAGCTTGTCATCTGCCCCCCCCCCAAGAAATGCTGCCCAAAACCCTAAACTGGGGGAGGGCAGACCTAATCCCACAGTTAAGCCGCAGCTGCGCTCCTGAAACCCTTTCTGTCTTGAGAAGAGATATGAAATTCATCATCGATTGAAATTCTTGTTAAATGTGAGGAGATTTCTTCCTTTGTCCAAAGCTTGGCTTCCGATCTCAAAATAAGAATTCAAAAAGCCTGCCAGTATGGTTTTCCTTTTTTTTTTTAATTCAATTGCCACAAAGAAGCACTAGAAGCCCTTTTAAGTCCTTCCACCAACTAGTTGATGTTTCCTACTACTATGAGCTCTCAAATCTGCACATAATTTTGTAGTATGAAGATCTTTTGAAATTGAAATCAATGAAATCATATGGCATTGTATGAATTTGATGGCAGGACTCATCACAAATCAAACTGTATCTCATGTGGGTCATATAGGATGATGTATTTTTCTTTGCTACTACCTGCATGGGGACAGGGCTGTTCAGAGGACAAACTTGTGAATATTACTTCTTGAAGAAATCAGCTACAACTTTTACTCAGCTCCAAAATGCATTAATATTTGAATGTTAAATACAAAACCATTTAACCCTGTAGTTTCATTTATTTTTATAATTTATAACCAGGCTTTGGAAAAGAAAAAAATGGTCACAGTATGGGATTTATTTGCTAGTTTGAAGGTGTTTGTACCAAATCTTCAAGTCCCCCACCCCACC
>JANZLQ010000009.1:350407-371504 GCA_026212715.1 Elanus axillaris
CAACCACAAGGACACAAATAAATATGTGCCATGTGTGTCTCTGTGTGGCTATTTTGCCTTTTAATAGTCTGCTTTAAAATTCATACTTGAAAGCAGCAGTTAGTGAAAACTTCCTCAGAAAGTGACTGAAAAGGCAGATTATTTTGTGTTTGGATCTAATATACTATTACTTTACATTTTCCTTTCTCTGCTGGTGAAGAGCAAAGCATGGCAGGAATTCCACTGGGAAATTCCCAGCTCCACGATACCGCTGTTAAGTACCGCTTCTCCCACCTCTGTCCAGAAGCTGTGGAGACAGTGAATTTGAAATCAACAGCATTGCTACACAATAGCAAGGTGTTTCTTTTTGGGAAATGCTAAGCTGGTGGGAGTAATCCCTGCCTGGGCCTTGCTGAAGTGGAAGGAAAAGGGAGCAGCAGCAGTGTTCCTTTTATTCACATCCCTCATGATTGCTAGATAAGAGGCCAGGCGGTCTCCTTGGCTGGGGTCACGTTTTGAGATTACACAGTGTGGAGGCCATTGCCTTCCAACTGTTTCACCGGGTGAGTGAGTAAGTGCTTTTTAGGACAGGCTGTTTGTCTTTGGTGGTGTTTTGCACCACCTCTCTTTATTTTTACATTAAACTGTGGCCCCGATGGAGACGCTGATAGCGGTAACCGGTGCGTTCCCAGCCAGCTGCAGCAGCTCTGAGGCTGCTTGCAGGTCTTTCTCCTGACTGACCTGGGACGGACCCATCGCGCTGTATTCTGCGTAAAGGTGCTTTCATCAGATAATAGAACATCATGGGCAAAGGTGAGGCTGTGTCTTCTGCTGTGGCTGTGTAGATAAAATGATGGCTAGCACTGTGTTAGCAAGGGTATGTAAGTTAATATATGCGTAGTGCACAGTAACCTCTATAAATGTCTCTGTGTGCGAATCCTCAGGCAAAACACAAGTGTTAAGTTAGAATTTACAGGCATCAGTAAAGAGTAGCGTGCTCCTGAATGCAGCCCTCAAAAACCTTAAAGCGTTTGATGTGGAAAGTGCCCTGGGACAAGGACCAATCTTTATGCTTTGTACACATTTTAATGACCTGTTAATGATCAACCACTGCTCTGCTGAAAAGATAGATTTTATGATGATATAATTCAAGCCAGTTTCTTCACCATTGATTGAGATTATTCCTCATAATTCTACTTTAGAAACAAATGGTATATTGATGTGCCACATAGTCATCCCATCCTATTCTATTAATTAATTAATTAAGCTTTTGCAGCTTCCAGTACTCTGTTGCCAGGGTCTCTTGCAGGAAAGTAAAGCAAATTAAAACCAGAAGTGAGTAATGGTGGTTGTAATGGATCTGGTCAGTGGTCTGTTTAGTCCACTCTTTGGTCTCTGATAATGACTGATACTGAAGACTTAGGGAGGAGTGAAAGGACCACATATGTCAAGATCCTTCTCTGCTATAGCTTTCTAGCTTCTAGCAAACTGCACATTTAGGAATTTCCAGAGCTGAAGGTTGCATCTTGACTATTGTGTATATAGGTATTATATACAGACAGAGCTGACCAGTCTTCCAGGAGTGTGTATGATGTTTCCTGTGGCAATTAATTCTGTAATTTGGTTATGTATTGAGTTTTTTTCTATTTCTGGACTTTTTTTTTTAAAATACCAATTCCTTCTGTTTTTCAACTTTCTGCCTGATAATTTAGCTGGATGCTTCTTGTGTTTCGAGTCCTAATCCAGTCCTTGTTCCTTTCTTTATGCCAGCTACCATTCTGCAGACTTCTGTCATATACTTCTTCAGTCTTCAGTAGAAAATTGGAATCATCTTTTTTCCAACCTTAACTTTCTTTTTTTGCAGGAGCCGTTCTCTGTGCCTTGCATAATATGGCTGAATCATTTTAGAAATGGGAGAGGAATGAACAGAACATACTCAACACATGGGTACAGCATCGATCTATAAAGCACTGTGATATGTTATGTTCGGTGGAGGTTTTTTATTTTTTTATTCCTTTCCTAACAGTTTCTGATCTTCTGTTGTGATGTTTTTGATCACATGGAACAAAATTTACAACCCAAGCACTCTTATTTCTTGTTTACCTTCTGAATATCCACTACCCTACCTCTAGTTATTTTTTCAGACAAAAATTCCTGAGAAACAGTAAGAAATAAACTCGTTTGTAGCAATTTCACGATTTTGATGAGAGATGGGACAATCTGTGTTTTCCAGAAAACATCTCTTGCTTTTTTTAATTTAAGCTACCTCCTTTTGATCTGTATTACTGGTGTTAGCTCTGGTCTCACACATTCCACACATATTTCTCAGGTGAAGCAACATTCAAGCATTGTAATACGCTGCTGGGAAGGACAGTATGGTTTCCTTACTCTCTCCCACCCCAGAGTTATTTTTCTCAGCTGTCAGTTGCAGTGAGCCAGAGCACAGTATCACAGAAAACTCATCATGCATGAGTTGCAGTGTGATCAGTGGAGAAGGAGTACCTTTGTGATTTATTCATTTTACTAAGCAGTAGACTCATTAAGGTAACATGAAATGGGGGTGTGCTACTGCAGTTTGCTCAGGTGCTATTGTCTTTATGCCTAGGCAGCAATTGGTACTGCAGTACCCATGCTGATCAGAAAAATAAGCTTCCTGCTTGCATGCCAGCCACTAACTGCCTGCCTCTCTCTGCTCTTCCCAATGGGACTTTATAGTTTCTTGGGCACTCACTCCTGCAAACTGGCTTTGCCTCTCAGTGTGAATCCTTTTGTAAGTGCAAGCCAATGCCCTTATTTATGCATGCCGCAGCTGATTCAGTCCATCCTCACTGCCTGGCTGATCTGGATGATGAGCTTTGTGGTCTGATCATCAGGACTAGCCCTTCTTTCCTGGCTCAGCTGTGGGGAGGTCTGGTCCCCAGTTTTTTAGGCAAAGGTGCTCTTGGACTCTTTCCTAGAGAACTGGGGTAGCTGTGGGAGGACTTCCCTGCCCCGTGGAGCTGTGGAAAAGGCACTGGAAGTCCATCAGCTGTTGAAGGGCTCAGTTTGAATTCTCACTTCGGCATAGACGTGCTCTCTATTGAATGAATTGTCTGCTAGCAGGCCTTGACCCATTTCAGCCTTGGGTCAGAGGTTTTTTCTCTGTGGCTTGTAATAGGATTTGGACTAAGCTTTTCAGTAAGAGAGTTCAGTCTTTAGTGAAGATGTACTTCTGGACTGTATTTTGTCACGTGTGGCTTCTGGTAGTTTTCTCTCTTAGGAAATCTACCCTAAAAAACAACTCTGGGGGGGAGTTCTCTCAAGTGATGGCTAGTATTGCCAGAATCTCAAGCCCTCGCGTTTGGTCTGTCATGGAGCTGAGAGCATGACAGAAATTTTGAAGACTTGTGGGAAGATTTAATGGTGAAACTAGTTATTTGAAAAGAATTTAAAAGGTATTCAGACAATATTTAGAAATTCTGTGAAAGTAGAAGAGACTGAATTTTGCACAGTTTTATACAAATAGAAATGTTTTCAAAGGTAGGAGAGACTTGAGATCTGTAGCTGCTACTCAGTTTGACACTAAGAGTTGTACTGTATAAATGATAAAATACTTTATTGGTATGTCCATTAAGACCATGGGCATGTTTCTGCGAGCACTGTGGATTTTTGAATTTTGCTAGGAAGGCAAAGCCCTGAAAAGTCTCAGCAAAAACACTAACCTTCTCTTTTATTTGGTGTACGACCTGCAAAACCATGCAGAATTCAAAGGAATTTTTTTCCTGTGTGTATACAGAGCCTAAGTTATCTTCTGTGGGACTGTCTCACCAGAAGACAGTCTGGGTGAATCGTAAAGCTTTCCTTTACTGAGGAGCTCTTAGCAAAATAAATGCTTCTAACTGCTGGTGACACCAAATGCTGACGGAGGAAAAGTGGTATACAGTGTTGTCAGTAAGGAGGGGGATGGTAGCGACTGGCTGATGTCAAGTCATTGTAATGTTTTGTGTTAAAAAAATGTTTGGGAGAGAGAAGCAGTAGGCTAAGGCAGTGTATTGATTAGATTATTACAGAGTACATTAACATGGTCCTTGAAATTTCAAAGACGCTTAAGCAAGGATCTTATATGTCTAAAAATGTAGCCGAAATGTTCTTGAATTTCCTTGTCTTTGCATCTTTACTCAGTATTAACAGAAATTTTATTTAAGTTTGAATCCTTCCAGTTTTAAAAGCTAAGTTTTAAAGCATGTTTATCTCTTTTTCTCTGACTGCAGCACAGACAAGATTTTTGTATTTTGTATTTTAGTCTAGATTTATATTTGATTGATTTATCCAGTATTTACAGGCTTTCACATTATTTTTTCTTAAGCATTTTTCCTCCATGGACGTTAAAATACAATTTTCTAAATAGTGGGGAAGAGTTTTGTGGGTTTGGGGATTTTATTTTGGTTTTGTTTGGTTTTCATGAGATTTTTTTTGGTTTGGGTTTTTTGCTTTGTTTTGGTTTCTAGGTAAAACAAATAAATGATCCTTATTTTGCATAGGTTGTGGATAAACCTGCGTTTGATCTTGCTGTTCTACCCAGTATGGAAGTGAACCTATCCAAGTTGCTTTGTGCAGACACTCTTAACTTAGCATAACCCTTGTGAAAGATTTCTGTATATATATCTCGCTTATTTCGAGCCTTCCCCTTCAATCTGCAGGGGTTTGGCAATGTATGCAAATTGCCCCTTTGGTGTTCCTGCTGGGCATCTGAAGCCTGCGCCAAGTGCCCCCCCTCTAAAGCGTTTTTCTAAAAAAAAAAGCAGGGATTGTGCTCCCTCTAATGGCAGAAGCCGGAATTGTTCCATGTCACTTCATCGTGTACGAGAGCACAAAACCTCAGATTTAAAGACATTATTTAAGCGCAGTGCCAACATTTACTCCGTTTAGCCATAGCTGGGAGAGAAAAAATATCGTTCTGTATCTGTCAAATATAAAACAATTAAATCTGCCTGTTCTCACGACTGTCTGTCCCGGGCATGTCTTACAGGAACAATAGAGGAGGAATGGCCTTTTTTGCCCCCCTCTTTAAATAACTGCCCCCTCCCCTGGACACTTTGATTCACGCTATAAGACCCTGCGTTTTGGTGTGTGATCCATGTCACAACAGGTTTGGAAGATACTTGTTAATCTTACCAAATGCTTACCAACACCCAAGGGGTGGTTGACTAATCAACATCAAATAAGGGGAGCCCCTGTAGTGCTGAACTGCTGGGTCTTGGCTGCCCTGGGGATCCGTGCTTACCCTCTTCGTGCCTGATGAAGAGCATCTCCAACCTGGCCTTCCCAAGGGTCATGAGAGGTGAGATAAGAAACTAGGGAGCAGGCATGAGAAATGTTCATGCTCTCCCGGCCCATGGGAGACTCCCTGGCATTTTGGTTTTGCTTGCAGAGAGTAGCCAAGGGAAGAAAGGGATGGAGATTGAGACATTCATAGGCTGCTTGTGCTGCTGCTGAGGTAGCTCCTAACTTGTGAGTCAGTAATGAAATAATGATGTGCAATAGTTTAGAATGGTCTCTCTTTCTTCTAGTTGTCAACCTCCTTTCTTGGGAAGGAGAGGCAAGATGTCTTGCTTTCTGCTTGCTGGATTCTGTCCACATTTGGTGGCTTGAATACAGGAGACAGCTGTTGCTGCAAATACGCAACTCTTCTAGTCTCCTACCATCATTTCCATCTGTGCCAGTGGCAACTCTGTATAAATCCTACAATACTTATGCATACAGAGAACTGAAATGGTCCTAGGAGCCATTTCTAGGATAAAGAATAGGAAAAGCTTCAGGCAAACATGCTGGATAGGGTGGGTTTGGTTTTTTGTTTTTTTTTATTTCATGAAACTAGATGAGCCTTGGTTTTTTTCTGCCTGTCAGATCTGCCACAATGATACTTCTTTTTCTTTTGAAAGGGATGCATAAACATTTTTAACTGTGTTGCTGAGTTAACCAGTCAAGATGAATGCTGCAGAATTTGTAACGCTAGCATCACTGGAGAGGAGTCACTGCATCATAGGCTTTTTAAATATAGTTTGCAAGTATGAATTTAGTTCTGCAGTTTTTAAGCTGCTTCAAAAAGCAAAACTCGATACACCAATTCAAGGTCATGGCTCCTTTCGTACCTGCTGACTGGTACCAGCAACCTGAGACAAGATGTGTCTCATCTACTCGGCAACTCGGCCTTTATTTTTTTTTAAGTGACTAAATAGTCCAATACTTTTGAAGTTCTTGGCACTGCGGAAAAATTATGGCACTTATTTAAGGGTTTGAATATACAATTAAGCATCTAATTTTAAACCTGCACACTCAATAATATTGGACTTTGCTACAAAGTTATTTCCTTTTCATGGTATCTGCCAACTGCTGAAGTATCCATTAGTACATTTGACATATTAATGCATTCTAGAAATGGAGGTACCTGATCAAGCAGCAGCCAAGTGGTCACAAAATAGATGTCCAATGTGAAGTGAGAGACTGCAATAAACAAGGGAAGACTGCTTGCCTTTATCATGTACTGAGTGAAATCCCTGTCTCCCATCTGACTTGAAAAACTGGACCCAGTTGATGGAGCCCTTAGAGTCTTAGGACCCAGCATCCCCTCTCACCAACTACCACATGCATTATTTTCTAGTCTTCTTGATGCTTTCTCCTCCCTTTCTCAAGAGTAATTTCTTACAGGATTGTAGTATGTTCCTGTAATTCTAAATAAGCATATTCTGCCTTGCTCATAAATTAAAATCAAATACATAGCTATTACAAATACAGTCTAGCATACTTGGTTATAACGAGGTACAGGTCTTTCCCAGTTACTGCGTGGAGCTTTCTCCCTTGTCTTTGAGCTGACCTGAAGCAGTGAAAGTAGCTGTGTACTCTCTGTGCACGCTGTATTACTGTGGGCACTCCCCAGGTATTGCAGTTGCTGGTCTTTGCTTTATGGTATTGCATGCCTCTCACTCACTTGCCAGATTCTGTGCACTAGATGCTCATTGAGATGTCATGTGAATATAGTCCAGTTATTCCCAGTGGGGAGGTTTGTTATCAAATCAGCAGGAAAACCGGCATTCGCGGCTCCAGCAGATGCACAAATGTCATCCAGTTTGTACTGATCTGTTGAACAGCGAATGTGTAATACAAGGGACAGTCAAAATGCTACGAGACAGGCTTTTAACACGATGGAAACTATCTCAGTACTTAACATGCTGAGAAGACAAGCTAATCACAGAAGACTTGTCTAGATGTCTGTGTTCCTTTGACTCCTTAGGTATTTTGTAGATGCTGACGGCCAGTGTGAACTTTAAATCAATTTATTGCGCATGTTTACATATGCAATAAAACCCTTTGCCGTATCATTTAACTACACAGAGTGAATTGTTGACCATGAGCTGATCTGACCTTTTCAGGTCTAATCAAGAAATCTGAAATACTATTTTAGCCTGTCAGCTCCAGTAATATGCAGTAAGAGTATCTGGATCTAACTGAAAATGTCAGATGCACTCTAATATGCAACCCATCAAAGTTACGATGCATATGAACGAAGAACTGGTTAAGAATATAAATCTGTAACATCCGTGGTGCATCTCAATTACTTGGATAAATTGTTCTGCCATTGATACGGGCTAGCTAAAAACATGTACTAAAAGCAGTTCTTTGGAATACGTATGAGATGTACAGCTGCTTAAATATTAAAATGATCTTGAAAGAGAGATGATAACACCAGGTTACAATATTACTGGAAAAAAACAGGGACCATTGAGAATACCAGTGCTCTAGTTAATGTCTTGCTAGTTTTGTTGTGTGGTAATGTAAGATTAGTGGTCTCGTGTAAGCTCAGAATTTTCCTTTTTAATTTTAAGAATTTTCTGCTTGTGAAGTTTTTATTCTTTCCAGAAATAATCCTTTATATATAAGCTGAGTTGTCCTTATCAATCTTATTTGTATTGAATTTAGTATTAAGCATTTTTCATAGTCTCATGCTTTTTATGGAAAGTCTACTTCTATTTTTAAAAGCTTTCTAAAAAGCAACACTGTTATCAGAAGGTTATGGTGTTTAATGATGTTTCATTTCTTTGTTTTCTCTGTCTCATCTTTGAAGTTTCTGTTCTTGGTATTTTACTGGATATTCAGATCTAGGATAAATCTGTCTTCAGTAATTATTTATCAAGCATGAGACCAATTATTCATTGGTATAATTTCTGCTTGATGAATTTAAATTTGGATTAAAGTGGATGGACATAATGAAAAGCAACTTTGTATCCTAAGAAAATGGTATTTTGTTAGCTAAACAGTCTATCGAGATTGTTTAATCTTAAAGCAGTTGTTACACTAAAATGGAGTTGGTTTTTAATCTAATCATGGGTAGTTTGTGCAATTTGAAGCATTATTAACTGAATTGCTACTATTAGTAAAATGTTGTTGGAACTAGAATTAAAATGAACTATGGGAAGCATTGCTGAACCAGTAACTTTGCATTAAGGAATAGTGTATATTTTAAAGCTACCCAGTTAATGCTATTTGAACTGTTCTTGTGAGGCAATGCTGCCCTCCCCTGGTATGCTGCGGAAAGTAGGAATTTTTATCCCAGTCTGAGCAAGTTCTAGGGCTTCCTATTAAAGAGACGTTGCTGAATTGTTGAAAACGGTGGAAAAAAATACTCTTAAAAAGAGCGCTGTGTGCCTTCTCTATTACAAGACACACACACACACACACACAAAAAGTAGTGGAACAGGCTTTTGTGTGGTGTTTCTATGTATGCATGGTGCAGATGTAGATGAATGTACAAATAATATACAGGAATATACTGTGATCACACAAGACAACAAATTGAGGGCTGAATTAAGTATGGGTGGCAATTTGGAGCATGAATTGAAGACAAAATAAACAGATAGTAGGTAGCTGCTGAAAGTTAGCAGAACTGATTACAATAAACTTTTGTTTAACAGTATAGTTCTGTCTTGTATATAATATTTAGAGATTTATCAGTAATGTTTACGTGTTCAGTTCTGCAGTAGAAAAGCAAATGGGACCATGGCCAACAACTTGCATGGGAATAGCATTAGCTCTTGTGCAAATGAAGCAATAGCAGAACTGCCACCTTCTGTCAGGGTCTAATAAGCAATCCATTTGAGAGCTAGCTGTAAAACTGCTGCAAGTATGGCTCCATAATAGTTAAAGGTGAGCTAAATCAACACCGAGATGCCTCATTCTGCCTTTCCCTTTGTGACATCCTGCCACAGCAGAAGCAGTTTTATATTTCTTTTTTTGTTAGATTAGTATCTGAAAGTGTGGCATCCCAACTCAGCTCGTCAAATGGTTATGTGAATGGCAGTGGTGTCATTCCTTGACCTAGAACAAATAAATGTATGAGGTCTAAGACTGTGTAATGGTTTTCTTTCTCCTCCATAACTTTTGCAGGTACTGGGGCTGCTGGTGTGGACCCTGATCGCTGGAACAGAGTACTTCCTATATCCAGCCTTTGGCTGGGTGATGTTTGTGGCTGTGTTTTACTGGGTTCTCACCGTCTTCTTTCTGATCATCTACATGACAATGACCTACACCAGGATCCCCCAGGTGCCATGGACCACAGTGGTAAATATACCCATTCTTTGTTGTTTCAGGTTTGCCAAGTTATGAAGCAAATAAAATATTGATGTGTTCTATGGGTGTAGTTAACCAACTGTACTTGTGCTTTTTGCACACTTTTCCCTAGTTACAGTGTGGCTGCACACCTGCAGTGTTTAACCTTCATAGTACCCAGATACTTTTAAAAGACTTCCTATGATGTTTCACTGTTTTGTTCAGTGGTTGATGTAGTGACTTGATTTTTAATAAAGTGCATGTGACTGATACTTATGCACAGTGGCCTCTTTTTCTCCCTGTAGTGATTACATCCATTGAAGAATGAGTCTGTTGCTGCCTCTGAGCTAACAGACATGGCCATATGGCTTAAGCAGCAGAAATCCCTACTTGAATCAATATCATGAATTGGAAGTGGGGCCCTGGCTCTTAAACCATGAGTCTTTCTCTGCTAACGTAAAAGCAAAAGTGGTTCAAAGGTAGCAACAGTCTGACAATCCATATATGGCCTACTGTGAAAATGGGGCTGAAAAATGAGTGTTGTATATATGTAAAATATGTGCCATGCAATCCTTTGCTTTTAGCTCAAGACTTAATGCAAATCAGATAAACAGCTAATGTAATTACAGAAAAATTTCACAGGCACTTAAAATTCAGATCCAGTTTTTGCGGTTTGAACAAACCTGGCTAGCTCTACCTCTGAACAGTATATTTTTACACGATTTTAGATCCTAAAACTCATTGTCATCTCAGCCAACTGGCTATTTGTGAGCATCCAAGAATTATTATGAATTTTAGCTTTGCATTTGTCTGATAAAGTGAGATACTGTTCTTTTTTTTTTTTTTTACTACCTAAATATTATTGACTAGAATTCTGTTATTTTTATGATATAATACATTTGACTTCTGTCTTGCAAACAGCTTGTTATCAGCTATATTGTGTATGTGACTAAAATTGAATACTATTCTTTTCGTCTCCCGTTTGCTGCTGTAATAAATAGCCAGCTATGGCAATTATTAATAAGAACAACCAGGATTATGTTCAGATAGCTTCTCCGTTTTCAAGTTTCATGACCAGCAATTACCATTAAGGCTGTAACACGGCTCTAGAAATGTTGGATTGTTTCAATTACAGCAGTAATGTGTCTGGTACATTTAAAGGTGTGGGGTGGGTTTTCTTCCACATTGCATTAGATCTAAGTTAAGAACATTTAAAAGGAAAGCATCTTTGTATCCATTTGGATACAGCTTTAGTCATTACCTCTCTTTCATCAGTTTAAAACTATTATCAGACAACAGCTGCACATAATGAGTTGCCTCTGATAGTGGTAGACAAGCTGGAGTATTTGATTTGTTTCTACATCATATTGAGTGTATTTCTTGCTCTGAGTTCCAAACATATTGTAGATATGATCACATAAATGTGGGTCCAAAATGTAGTCTCCTATTATAGTAAAGGGTAATATGAAGAGAAAATAAATGCAAAATAAATAAAAGATGCTTGCATTGCAGCTTATTTTGCCCTAAGGTATTAAAAATGCTGTTGGGAACAGCCTTTGAATTGGATCTTTGCCACTCCTGGCTGGCCAAGAGGAGTGTTGGATCTCTTTTCAGATAGATGTTGTTAATGTCTTCATTCAAGAGAGCATGACATGCGCCTTTTTGAGTGATACACACCTTTTTTGCGTGAGTGAGTTTATACCCACCTTCCTCCTATTCTCTGAAGTACCCTGAATTTCAGTCTCTGCTAGTTATTGCTCTGCCTCCTTAGGTGACAGTTAGGAGGCAGGACCCAAAATTACATCTGGACTTCTCTGTCATAAATTCACTTTTTGCAGGTTAAGCACGTTACCAAATTGCTAAAGATGCAGTTACTTTTACTGCAAATTAACCCAAAGGACGTGCTTCAAAACTGACTCTCCTTAATAGTGCAAGTTCTTTGCTAAAACAATCAATGGAAGCTTTTGAAATCTGGTAAATTTGAATTTAAGAAGCAGATGGCAATTTAGCATGAACCATTTGGTTTGAGTAATATATTGGCAGTAAAGGCCCAATCAGCTTGCATTGCATTCCATCTTCCCCAACAGCGTTATTTCCCTGAGCAGCACTTCTCAAAAATTGTGTGCTTTTTTCTTTTCTACATGACAAGATATTGCAGGGATTTGTAGCTTTCCAGGGTAATTGAGTCTTTTTGGAACAGGAAATCTAAAAATAACAACAACAAATACTCCAGACAATCAAATTTGGAGTTTGAAAATAGTGTTTTACAGAAGTTCACCTGAACCTACCAGTTGTTGGCATCTTATACTAAAACTGACACTTTGATATTTTATTATTGTAATGCCCATATAAAACATGAGAGGTGAGATCTGTGGATAGACATAATACCTTTTATTAGATCAACTGATATAGGTGAGATAAAGCCCACTTACAAATAAGTGTATGACTCAAACTTCAAGTGCCAGGCGTTGGACTCCATCTGAGTGCTGAGGCACTGCCCATGGTTCCTTGTGGAAAGGTGGGTAAGTGGCTCTTTTCCAAATGCCCTCAAGTAGCAAGGACTTAGGAACCACAGGAGGATGGACGTGCGTGTCCTTCAGCCTGATCTGAAAACTGTAAGAAGGCTTTTTGCATGGGAAGTGGTGACCTGAAGACTGACAAGTTGACAAATGACAGCACAGCATGCTGTGCTCTGGAGGAGCCTGCAGTTGAGAAAGCTTGTGTTTTCCCTTCAGAAAGTTTTGAACCCTGTGTGTCACGGGAGCCTGCGGCTGTGGACCAGACTCCACCGAGTCTGAAGTAAACTCTTGCAGAACCAAATGTCCTGGGGATGGATGTGAGGAGCTTCCATACCAACCACTTCAAGCTGTTGAGCCATGCTTTGGTGCACTGGGGGAATTGCTGATGTGGATACAGCTGTTGTCGCTGCCTTCTGAACTTCTTGGGCTGCAGCTCTTTTTTTTTTAGATTCTGCCAGAGTTAGTGACCAGTGAATTCAATAGAGAATAATTGGCATATATTCCTAGCATCCACTGGGTCACACCATGGCAATTAATAAGTTGGAGCTGCACCAGTATGGCAACACTGAGAGACAACCAGGGCAACAGAGTTAAGGGCTATGATATTTCTGTGACACTCTGGAGTGCAAACATGGGGCCAGAAGCTGAAGGGGCCAGATCATGTACAGCATTAGGACCTGATCTAAACTGAGTTACCAGTTCCTGCAGTTGTAACTAGGTGCAAAACATGTCATGGGTATTCCACTTAAACATGGCACCAGTGAACTGAAAGTATATTTTATGGCCAAATTCATATGCCTTAGACAAGTAGCAGGGTGAAGTTTGGGGGGATTTTTTTTTTAAATAAGAATGAACTTCCTATAGCCATGACCAAGTAGTGAGTAAGTAAAGGACAAAGTATTAAACTCACTTTAAAAAAAACCCTCATAGCTTTTTATCTTTTTATCTTCTTAGACTTTCATTCTCCTTTCCTTTCCAGTTCTCTCTCACATGTAAAACCCAAACAAACTGGTATTGTTTGTTCTCTGTAGTATTGTGTGAGATCAATAGTACCTGCTTTGCTTCTTTCTTAGTAATGAACATAGGTACCCTGAAAAATTAACTGTGCTTCTTGGAAGAAAAAAATGCAGCATCTGCCATGGATGGGTCTTGATGACCCATGAAGTCCATTCAGACTGTTCTCCTCCTTGGCTTTATCTGTTTCTTTCTCCTCTCAAAAACAGGCAGAAGGGAAAGGTACAGAAAGGTGGAAGAAAACAACTGAAAAAAATTACACCCTCTTTATCTCCTTCAGAAGTGGAGAAAAAGTTTTGGAAGCTTTATATTCTTCATATGCCATGAGTTATTGATTCCTACAGTGTATCTTTGTGTAGATTAGAAATGTAATCAAATTCCAATGTTTTGTTTCTTCTTTTTTTCATGTAGCGTCATATTCTTACTGCCTAACACTTAGATTGCGATAACCAAACTGTCCTTATTTTCATGTTTGGAAAATCACAGCACATCAGCTTTAAGACTGTTCTGGACTTAGTGTGATGGAGAGAACAGTTTGTCCAAAATGTGCTTTAATGTTTATGGATCTTCAAAATAAGCAGTTAAATTTTAATCTTGCAGATAGAAATTTGGAAGAAGGTAAAAATAGTTAAGAATCACATTTCTTGTGTACATAGCATGTGTATGTTATATTTCAGAGGAGAGCTCTGTAGTGTTGGGATAGAAAACGGTAAGAAATGCATGTGCATATTAATTACGTTGTTTGTTTTTTCAATAGGGTCTGTGTTTTAATGGAAGTGCCTTCGTTTTGTACCTCATTGCTGCCATTGTAGATGCATCTTCAGTTACCAAAGAACTGGACAGTCACAATTACAACAGCTGGGCAGCTTCTTCAGTGAGTTCATTTTTTGTTTAAATCAGTTCTATGTCCAATAAAGTTATATCAAAAGAAGGCTTGCTGGGAGTGGGGGTTGAAATGCATGCATTCTGGATTTTGAAAAGCTGCAGACTGATACAGAAGCTCATACACAAAACCTATATGTAGCTGTAATTTAGTTCATAGTTTTTGGAGGTGACTAGAAATTCCACCAGGACGTGACAGTCACGCCAGGAAAGGCTGTAATGTTTTTAAGATCATACTGCTTTTCCCCTTCCCTGCCCCCATTTATTACTAGCCCTCTGGCAGAGGGGATAGCCTCCACATCAGAGTAGGCAAAACAGGTTGTGTGAGCACCAAGTCACCTCAATGCACTTGGACAACTTCAAAAGCAGTTTAAACTAACTCAGCTAACTTTGCACATATGTGGATAAGATGCATTCGGGTTTTTGTGGGCTGGGCCATATACACAGCACCTTTGGGAAAGTCCTGAAGCGGTCTTGCTGTTTCTACAGTGATCTTCCTGTTACAGCCTCAGCTTTTGATAGTCTTTCTTCTGAGTTGGGTGGGCAATGCCTGAAAAATCATGTAACTTCCCAGTGTTTTAAGTGGATGCAAATCATGAATTAGTCTGACATTACTGTTTTACTGCTTAGATTTGGAAATCCAAAGCAGTCAGGCATAGTGCGTGAAAAATAACCTTTTTTCTCTTAAAGAGCTGTGTCGCTTTCTGAGTAGGTGAATGCATTGTCTAGCTAAGTTAAGGGAGTTGTAAAAGAACTTTTTGCATGGCATGGCAACAGTAGTCAAATTCAATTACATACGGTAATTCTGAATTACAGCTACTTTGCTGACTGCTTGTACTTCTGCAGTTGTCCTCTCTGGACTATTCACAAATCCTGTCTTCTGTCTGAAGCTTATTGTGTACAGTCATGAATGCAGAGACTTGAACACCGGCTCTGTTTTTGTCTTAGGAATTGGATAACTACGTCCCTGTCATTTCAGTGGTGTTCAGGGGCTTCTCCCCTTGGCAGTTTGTAACTATTGATCTGTTACTTAGCCACTGCTGTTGACAGGATCCTGCTCACTGCTAGATAAGCTTCCATGCTGATTCAGGTTTTATGCAAAATGCATGAATGCTCAGTGTCTCATGGGATGTTTGGAATCTCTTCTAATACCTCCTAATAGTGTTTATCTAATGCACTGTCTAAATAAACTATTAAATGTAGATTCCTGCCTTCTGAACCCATTAAGGGTTTCATGGGTAGACATTTGTGAGAATTTAGCAAATCATCTATCCCCAGCAGTCTTTCTATCTTAGAAAGATTTCAGATGGAGCTTTTATTTCAGAAGAAACAAAAATATTGGAAAAGAAGAATGCTACAATTTTCTATTGTAATAATATTTTAAATCATCATCTACAGTTTTTGGTGCCACAGATTAAATGTACATCAGACAAGACTCAACAAGAGTCCTCTGTTGGAGGGCTTAGATTTACTGCTTCTAGGCCTGCTCAGTAGTGCCTTGCTCTCAGAGCTGAAGTGCCTACCCAGGTCAATGATAGTATATAAGCAAGAAACACTGGTAGAATCATAAAATATTTTTAGGCTGGAAGGGACCTCTGGAGGTCATCTGGTCCAGCTCTTTCCCCCCTTAAACCAGGGCTAATTCTTATCAGGCTAACCAGGGCCTTGTCCACTTGAATTTTGAGTATTTCCAAGGATAGCCATTTCACAACGCCTCTGGGCCCCTGTTGCCATGTTTGATGACTGTCCCTGTGATTTCCACCCCCCATCCCCACCCTGGCCAATGCCTAATTGAAATTTCCCTTCTTGTAACTTGCATTTGTTTTCTCTTGCCCTATCATTGCTCACCTCTAAGAAAAGTAGTGTTAATCCTATTTGCAGTGTCAGCTTTATTTGGTTCAGTTACCAGCACAGAACATTCTAGTCTTATCGTAACACCATTTTGAACATTGTCTATGTTCAAAATGCAGTGATTAACAGGAACTTAACCGCTGGCACTGACTTGGGCTTTATCAGTACAACTGAAATAGTTCACAGCTGTTCTTTGGTTTCCATGTGCGTATGCTGCCAGGACTGCAGAAGCAACACCACTGATACTGTGTAGTTTTAATCTTTAAACATAAAATAAATCTGGCCTGCTACAGAAGGCTTATTCTGTAATCAATTTCTGACAAAGTAGTAATATCTCAACCTGGTTGCTGTCACTGTTACTTGCACCGAGGACCTCTGGAACTGGTAACCTAAATGGTACTGCTGTTTGAGAACATGTCTGGGCCTGCATTTTAAATCCAAATTTTCTCTGTAAGCAAACCTGTTGGGATGCATAGTGTGCCATACTGAGGTACAGGTGGGCTGTAGGCAATTCCTGAACACAGCAGCAGTGCAGGATTGTTAGCTTGAGCTTGCGCTGTTCCATGGACTACCCCTCAGTCATTACCAGCAATTGATGCTAAAGCAGCAAGTATAGGATTGGAGGGAGTCCAGTCTGTAAGGTCCACACTGAGGCAGTATAATGTGGAGATAAGAGTTGAAATATGCCATGTTTTGTCTGCTTCTAGACCCATATTTCTAAGCAGAATATAAACTTAGACAGTGTTGGCTGTGATGGCCACACAAGTACAAGGAGGTGGAAGAGTGCCATTTTAGTCAGCCTGCTATTTCTCCGTTTTCCAAATCCCGTAGCTATTTTTTTCATACAAATGATGGTGCTCCCAAATATGTTTTTTTATCTAATACTTTTTTTCCTCCCTTCTCTCTACAGTTCTTCGCCTTCGTGGTTACCTCCTGCTATGCTGGAAATACATATTTTAGCTTTATATCTTGGCGATCGCGAACTTTGCAGTAAATATTTTGTTAAAATGAATTCTGTAGTATAAAATATCTTGCGGACTATACTCTTTTGACAAAAGTTTGGAAGAGAGATGAGGTCTTTTTGAACGTTTCTGTAGAATTGACACAATACATTTTAAGATGAGATTATATGATTATTTATAATACCATTCCATCTTTAGAGACCTCTAACGCCGACTTTGTACTGTACAATAAAATTTCATACTGCTTTTAAAATTAACATAATATTTTTCTAGACCTTGTATAGATGTTGTTACTAAACCTTTAATAAATCTTACTCAGACAATGTGCCTATTTTGTAAATGTAACTTTTTGAATGTTACAGGTATACTTTTGATACTGAATGCTGCAAATCAAAACTAAGATTGATACTGCCTCATTACTATGTATAAAAGTGACATTGTGCAGAAAAAAAACACCCAAAACTTTAAAATAAATAAATAATTGACCCACTGTGCATGTTTTGTAAACTGAGTTAAAGGTTGCTTTTTTAATTTCTTTTTCAGAGTAAAATACATACTACTAACAATTCTGATGATCCTGTCAATTTGCATATTCTAACAGCTTCTCACAATCAAGAGGTTGCTTTTGGAACCTGTTACTGTAGCGCTGAAGCTGTTTGAAGGAATGTTGTGCCTGAAACACATTATTTTAACAGGTTTCTCAAATCCAGCAGGCTTTGGGCCATAAGTCTAGACAACACTCCCGTAGTACTCGGTGTTTTACCCACTGAGAATATTGCAAAACACCTGCTAAAGGTAATGCAGTTTGTTTCTCAGGGGACTGTGTTTTTCTCTTTTCTCCTCAGATTAGGCCATTAATCTGTCCTAGTTAAAATCTGTGTTTCTAAATCTTATTAAATGATATCAAGATTAAATTCATAGAAGAATTGTCAAGACACCAGTGCTAGAAACAAAGAATTTCCTCCCTCCTTTCCTGTCTGCTGGCATCATCTGAGTTGTTAGTTTAACAAATGAAGTTTTTAATTTGACACTCATATTTAAATATCTTTGAGTCAAGCGGAAGTATAACAAGATTATGACTCTCACAACAGATACCTTTGAAAATTACTTTCAAATACAAATTACCTAAGGAATTTTTTTTTCTAGGAATTATATGAAGAGTCGTGAATATTTTATGATATTATTTAAAGTTTTTCTCATTTAAATAACTGCTGTTAAATCTCTTATTCCTGGATTAAGAAGATTTGGACTCTCTTCCAGTCTTCAAAAACTTAGCTGGACAATACTATATGGTAGTAGAGAAATCTTACTGCTTAAAAAAGCTTCTTTATTTTTCCCTGTAACTAAACGGCGTGTGCTTACTTACACGCATGCTCTGCAGCAAAGATTTATCAGCAGCCAGCTAATTCTGTTTTCAATCACATTGTTTTGTTCCTGATTATCTGTTGGAGTCACAGGATTTCAGTGTAAGGGAAGCCAAGATATTATTTTAAAACCTATATTTGTCTGCAGGTTGCATCTGGCCTGTACAACAAAGGTCAGGCTGTCTGCTGCTTGCTAAAATTACCCAGTTGTGAGAAGGAAGAAGGGCTACCAACTATGCATTTTATCTACACAGATAAAATGTGTCATTAAAATCCCGTATGCTCTTTTCCATTGCTGGAAAAAAATCAAAGGTATAAAAATGATCCAAATGTCAACTGATAAAATGCGACTAGAAATATAGCCAGAATTAAAATCTCATCAGTAAAAATGCTTTCATAGTAATACAAATTATTTCTTAAATGACATTTGAGGTACCTATCTTAAGTCAAAAGAACATGACTATCTTTGCACAAATGTTTCATGATTTTGTGATAACTGCGCTGGTCTGGTCTAAAGTCATAACCCAGATGACATTTGTGGATAGAGGTAATAAGAGGGAGTATAGCTACGAAGGGGTAATGTGTTTCATCCAGTTTACCAACAACTGTCATGGAAACTGTGTTACATGTCAGAATAAACACATTTAATGAAGGAGAAAACCACACTATTACCAGATAAGGAATGATTCTGGCAAAATATCTACCACCTCTCCGAGTCCTCAGAGCTGATCCATCAAGGGAAGATGTGTGGCATGTCTTCCAAAGGCAAATCTGTGAGCTGAATCCTTAATTCTGAATTTTAAAAAATACGCACTAGGCAGAAATTTGCTTTATGCTTGGCCTTGCTTATTTTCACAAACCATAACATATCTGCCTTACTCTTTCCTTTTAAAAAGAGAATTATCTTGCTTCCCATGCTCTTTCTCATCTGTCTCATTTCTCAACTGTTCCCCAGGTACCAACAGTCTGTTTTTCAAGCGTTCTGAACACCTAGTTAAAATTGGAGGAATCGGTACAAGCTGAGAAGTACTTCTGAGGTTTGCACCTCCTATTTCAGGCCTGAAGAAAGGCATAAGCACCCAAAAGGTTATCGGTTTCTTCCAGCGCATTAAATACTGATTTGCAAACTATGACTTTCACCTTTGTATATTCTAATATTGATAAAGAAGATAAGCTAGCAGTGGTTTATCATATAACAATTAAAACAAGATTTGTGGCTGCAGGCATTGCTTAGTGTTCGTAAGACTGAAAGAAACCTTATTTAAAGGAACAACTGGTAAGTGATGAAATCATTAGTGAAATTCTTAATACGGATATTTAGAAGAATAAACAAAATGCTAATCAACTTGCAAAATGAAGGTATTTGGTATTATAAATAACTTGTTTTGGACAAACAGTCTCTGAAAATCTAAGTCACCCACATACATAAGGATACTTGATGTCAACTTATGGCCATCAAATTTCACTTTTAAAGGAGTTGTCAGTACCTCTTATCATCATCATACATGATGCACTTAACAAGATGAAGTAAATACCATGGGAACTGTAATAAAAACTTCAAATTCAGCAGTGTTTTAGGCTGACTTTGTGCCAGTGCTTTACAGAAGATGCCTGTATATCTGAGTAGAAAGCATGACTGTTATTCTACTAAAGCTCAAGGGTATTTCTGTTTCACTGGGCTGAACTCGGATCAGCAGGGCCCCAGTCATATACACACTTTTGAAAGAAGTTAAGAACTAAAGAACCTGAATCAGCAGGTAAGAGAAATACATTTCTTAATAGGAAGTATGGAAGTTACTAGAACCTTCCTCTACAGGGCTTGCAAGAAGCCTATAGATGTGCATGCTTCTGAACTTGGAAGTGTAAGGAGAAGAGGAAAAAAGAGAAGCAGCTGTTTTCAAAAAAAAACCCAAACAACCAAAAAACTGCCACCACGCCAAAACCTCTTTCTCAGCAGGTAGCGTTTTACTCTTGTGGAGACTGGCAATGTTGTAGGTTTGATATCTAATGACATGAGATAAAGTTGGTTGGGACAGATAATATCTTTTATTGCAACTACTAGCTGGCTTAATAGAAGCCCAAAACTATGTACTGCTTTAATCTATTACAGACCATTGCCCACACTGGCAAACCCTGTTGTGCTTGTGTAAACTGCTTACGCTAGCCCTTTAGTTGTGTTGGGAGATCATCTGAACTTACCCATCTTCCCTCCCAAGACAATTTTAGTTTTACCTAAATGCTAAATATGAACAGCATGTGGACCCTAAATGCAGAACAGAGCGGCAGAAGATGGGGTTACTACTCTAATGAGTGTAAAGGCAGCGTATGCCCAGCCTGGAGGCCTGCTATTGCCTCACTCGTCAGAAAGCAAAACAAGTTATTTTTAAACTTGAGGAAACACATAGCTTCCTTCGCCGAGTTGTCTTACTATCTCCGCGCCCTTTAGTTCAAACAACGGGGCTGAGACACGTGGACAGTCATTGCAGCGTTGCCCGTCGCTGCCCATTTAACGCAAACGTTATTTCTTTTACAAGACCGTGAATCAGAAGGTTTGGGGGGTTCTTTTTGGCGAGAAGGGGCGTTGCGTGTGCGGAAGACGCTGTTTGCAGCTGTACCTCCGACGGCGAAGCAGGGGAGCAGCTCCCCGCCGAGCCCATCGCGACCAACGAACCGGTGACGGGCCGAGGGGCCGTTTGTTACCGCTCGAGTCGACCCACGAACCGCCGGTTCAGAGCGGAGCTTCCCCGCCCGGCGTCCCTCTCTCTCTCTCTCCCTGCTCGCCAGCGTTTGCTTCGGCCTCTTATTTTCACGTAACCCAGCTGCCAGAGGGGAAGAAGGGCCGGGGCCGGGGCTCGCAGCCGGCCTCCCCGAGCGGGGCTCCTGCGCCTTCCACCCGCGGCCCAGCTGCCGCGGCCTCTCCCCCCGCGGGAAACGCCCGCGGCCC
>JANZLQ010000009.1:371708-386721 GCA_026212715.1 Elanus axillaris
GCCCCGTCCCGTCCCGTCCCGTCCCGTCCCCCTGTCCCGGGCCGGGCTGCGGCGAGGGGAGCGCGGGAGGGAGCCATGTCTCACGGGGCGCGAGTGATCCGCACCGGGGTGAGCAGCGGCGGGGCCGCGGCCCCACCGGCCGCCGCCGCCGCCGCCTCCTCCTCCTCCTCCACCGCGGACGCGGAGCTCATGGACGGCGCCTATTTCCGCTCCTGCGCCGGCATGCTGAAGGTGGCCCAGATGGTAAGGGGCGTGCGGGGCGGAGGGCGGCCGTTGTTGGGGCCGTTGGGACCGTTGGGACCGTTGGGACCCTCGGCCTGAGCGGGCGTCGCCCTCCCCCATGCTGGGCGCTCCTCTGGGCGGCGGGCCCGGGGAGCGTCGTCGTGAGGTGTGGGGGTCGCAGCCCCTACGCCGTCCTGGCCGCTGCCATTTTGCCCCTCGGCTCTCGAAGGAACAAGCCCCGGTTCCTGCGGCCGAGTGAGGTGCTCGGGTCTGTCAGGAGCTGCCTCCGCGTTTCCCTAAGGCAGACGGACCCACGCGAGCCCGCCGTAACGCGACTCGCGCGAAGTGCGGCGTGGTGGTCTTCTGGTACTGGTAGCTAAGGGTAATTATTAGTATTAACAACCTCTTGCCGTTAGAAACAATGGTAACATCGTGATGGAAAGGCACATCAGGCCCCCAGCGGAGCACCTCGTTCTTTAGCCTGGGTAAGTTTTCGGGAGAAAGCAGGGCCGACAGCGGGCTGGCGAGGGTGGTGAGTCCGGCTGGCCCTGCGCCCTCTCCGCCAGAGACCTCCAGGCATTGCCCCAGCGACCCAAGGAGGAATCCGGGAGATGTATAGCTCCAAAGCAGAAGTTCAAAAGAAATGGATAGCAGAGAGCTGCCAGGGTCGGAGCTGGTGCCTTCATTTGGCTCAGTGCAGGAAACCTTGCTCCATCCAGATACGGAGAGTGTTGACAGATGGATAAGCTATTTCTCGTTTCTGTGGCACATAATTATTCTTAGTCCGTGGAGCGATTTGTTGGCTTAATTCCAGTAATGGCAGTGGATAATGACGGATGGCTAGGGAAGAGCATGGAAGACGGCATGTAGCAATACCTTTTCACGTAACAGTTTCATCCTGCAAAAAATTGTACCTTGACAACATTTTATGGTGGAGTTGTTGCCTTCATTTTTGATAGCCCCCAATGCCTTCCTTCCCCCTCCTCCCCCCATTTATTTGGCCAGTCATTTTTTTTAACCTGTGTTAAGTTACTAGCATCCGCTAGTATCCGCTAAACTGACAGTAAAAGTTAGGAATCATTTTGTTCTAGGTTACAGCGGAGCAATATCAGATCCTAAAGTTTCTATTTAAAAAGGCACCGGATTTTTTCCACTCTGTGAGTAGTCATCAGCTGCCTTTAGAGATGAACCTTGGTAGCAAGAGACGTAATTGAATGTGACTGGGCCTGGCTACCTGCACCTGCTGAGCCCTTGATGGTGCTCGTGAGACCTCAGAGCTGTCCCTCACTGCGAGTTCAGTTCGGCAGGAGCGCAGACAGTTCTCTGCTGCCTTCTCTCAGCTGGGGTTGTTCCCAAACCATCCCATGGATCTGGAGTATCTTTTCAGGAGACAAATGACATTCTTTGGAGCGTGTGTCTACATTGCAAATGAACCTGTAGTCCTAAAATGGTAAACTTGTTTTGCTGATTAGCTAAAAGTCTATCCTTTTGCTTTCATGGCTGTGGAAAGAACAGTTCCTTTTATGGACTAGAAGTACCTAGTCCTCTCTACTCTCCATCCTGCTGTGGTGTCACTACAGCTATGACGTGTGACTTACAGCAAGCAGCACAACCATGCTTATTTGTGCCGAAATTTCAGGTTTTGGTGCACATGTAAAGTTTACATATTTTTCTGTAAATTTATGTCATTTTATGTAATACTTTGCATACTTTACATAAAGTAGTAATTTATCCATGACGTTCAATATCGAATTCATCAGAATTTAAGCTAGTGGCTTTCCGCTGTGACTTTAACAGAAGTTAAAAAAATGTAAATTAGTTCTCCTTAGCACTCTTTCGGCTTCACCTTCTTACGTTTTTCTGCTTTCCAGCTTGCCTGTAAATAACATCAGTGGAAGTTACCTCAGGTATCCAAGGAACTCTGGGCAAATTAACTTCTTTTAATAAGGGATCACGCTAGTGTTGTTTTCTCAAATAATTCCCTAAGAAAACTAAATGTTTGTGCTGCAATGTGTAGAAATAACCAGGATAGGTTGGTTCTAGGTTTAACTCCTGCACCCAGTAAAATACAGAGAGCTAAATATTTTCACACCTCTCCTGTATCTCTTCTCAGACAGTAATTTCCGCTGTATCCATGGATCCATTTGTGTTAGCGTTCAGATCTTCTAGTAAGAAGTGTTTGCATTATCTTTCTTTGAACAGAATTCTTTATGCTAAATCTATAAACATTCCCGCATTAGTGTTAATGTGGCTGGTGGGACTGTGGTCTTACCAAGAAGGAGAACCGTTATGCTGGCAGAAGAAGACAAAGGCGAAGTCTTTTGAGTTAGACATATATGACACTAAATTGTGTACTGGGCCTCTGGATGGTTGTGGTTATGAAGAGGGAACGTTACTGTTTCCTCTTTCTTCCTTCAATCCCCTTGCCAGGAAGTAGATGATAACGAGAGAGAACAAGAAACATTTTGTCAGTTACTGTAATGTTAAGGGCTGTTCGCAGTGCTTGCAAGCTAAAAAAAAAAATATTTGATTGAATGTGTATGTGCATGAAATAATTCTAATAGATTACATCAGTAAGCTATGGAAATTGTACAAAGGGAACCAAAGATAAAGTTACAGCTGTTCTTCTGTGAGAAAGATGATAAGACAAGGACTAAAACTCAGCAATCTTGGACAAGATGAAGAGACTGTGCAGCAACCTGATGATTACTGAATTGTTGCTGCTGTCTACATGTTACCAGTGCTTTCTCTCCACATTCTGGATGCTGTGGTGTCTAGCACAGAATGAAATTAGGAACTAAAAAATGTGTTTCTTGCTTGCAAGCCTACACAAATTCCTTTTCTTTTTTTGCTAGAGAATTTCTTTAACCTTGCAGAATGATTATAGCTTTGAAAAGATAATGCTCTTTATGCACGGAGTTCCTAGCTTTCTAATGCTTAGGGAACGGTCTGTAAATACTTTGAAAATAAAATGGAGAAGAAAGAATAGTTCAGTGAATTGTGTATTTTGCATGGCAGTAAGACAGTTTGAAAGCTGTTTTTCCTGCATGAGTATTACTAATGTTAGTAGGGGCTCCATTTTCAAAATCCAGTCTGAATTTATGCTCTTATTTTAACAGGAAGTTGTGAAGTATCTTCAACATCTAACCCACTTCAACTGGTTTAACCTGATGGTGATTAATACAGCTTTTTTCTTTTTCTTTTCTTTTTTGTTTTTTTTGTATTTGCAGTTTTGCCAAGATCTCTTCTATTGAGAGGGATACTTGCAGGATCCCATTGTGGCCAGCTTGGTTCTATAGCAGCAGTGTACTAAGTGCGTGAGTGGGTGTGTATCAGTGTGCACAATACACTTACGGCAGAGAAGCTAAATAACTTGAATTTTAGCCAGCTTGGCAAATTGACACACATGGCAATCTTCAGTATGCCACACTAACTGTGCTGGTTTGTTTGAAGCACGTTTGCTCTGCGTCCATGCTACTGCTGGCTTGTTTTGTTGTAAGACTTTCTAGGAACCTATGTTGCTTAGCTTGGCGAGTTCTCAGTAGACGGGTTCTTGGAAGCCTTTTGAGGCATCCTGTGCCATTAGAGAGCGCAGTATGAATTTGCATCCGTATTGTCACCAGGGTGGCTCAAGTGGCAGTGTTCACAGATTGAAACAAGTCTGATTCAGCTGAATTTCTCGTGGAGCCCTTATGTGCCTTTTGTATTTTTACAGCTGAAGTCTGGAGGATGCCACAGACACTGTATTGGAATGGGTCCTGCTTTGGCACAGCCCGTGTTTGATAGTGGAGCCTCTGTAGGTATCCCACCATGTTAGGCAGTGGGCTGGGTAGGAATGGCAGTGATGGTATCACCTATCCGAAGTGTCTGATGTAGAGATTTGCAAGAGTGTGACCAATACAGACGGAAGAAAGCAAAGAAGTGTTGAGAGCTCACACGTAGAAGGAGAGCCGTCACGGCACAGCACATGCTTGTGTAGGTGTCACAGGCTTTTCAAATTGTTCTTGGACTGCTCCTCGTTTCTAGGCTCTTGAGAGGTACAGAGGTGGCCCATGGCCTTTTTTGCCTCTTTTTCACCTCCTTCAGGTTGGGCCAAGCTAACTTTGACCACAGTTCAGACTGAAGGCGATTGTTCACACAATAACACTGTTACTGAGGAGACAGTAGTTCTGGCACAGTAAGTGCAGCCTTAGAGTACAGGCTGTTTTAAGCAAAAAACAGTGCTGATTCTTTCAGCTCCATATGAACCAGGAAAGAGCAGTTTCACCAGACAGAAAAGAAGAAAATCAAAATTATCTTCTCAGGGCTGAAGAAAAAATTTATAAACAGTTGCAAGGTAAAAAAGGATAAACTCAATAAAAGTTGACAACATCATTTCAACTTGTTAGAAATGCTAAGGCAATAGTTACAGCTTTTCTGCCGAGTATCTATTTCATTTCCAAAGTATGTCTTACCAAAAGCAATTACATACTTGACGAGTGAATGGCCAACAAGACAGTCTGTAATTCTGAGTAACTTTGAAGTGTGCTGAAACCCCTCTGGGTTATTCGTATACTAACATACAGTTGAATAATAGTATTCAAGAGAATATCAATAGGTCTAACACTGGAAGCTAGAAGATGTTGGTAGTTAGGCTGCTGGAACCACGATCAATTTCTGAATGTGTTGGGTGATACCAGAAAAAATTATGGGGAGCTGAATCCAGAAGTTAAAACGTGAAAAGAAAGCAAAATCTGTTCGTGGAAGAAAACAATTCCTAATCAAAACCATTGATTCAGGAAAAGGAAATTCACAAAAGCAAATGATGCTTGGAATGATTTGAGAGCTAATCAATCTTCCCACTTGATCTTGAGCCTGAAACGTCTTTCTGTCCATGGAGGTGACTGAAGTAAAACATCTAATTCTTTGCAGCAGCGCGTCAGTGATGTGTGGTTTTGCCTGTATGGTAATAATGCTGCTCCATCAGAAGAGAGGGATTCTGGTGATATGCAGAGATGCTGAAACTGTAAGCCTATCTCTGGGTCCTGTGTAGACTGCACTTTCAACTTTCCCCTGCTATCACTCTGCCTATCGTTTTTCAAAGGAAAATCATGGCCAGAAGTAACAAGCGTGGTGAAAGCTGCCAGATGCTAACCTACAAGCCTTAGATTCAAACAGTTTGTGTTCTGTTTGACTT
This sequence comes from Elanus axillaris, assembly GCA_026212715.1. Lineage (NCBI taxonomy): Eukaryota > Metazoa > Chordata > Aves > Accipitriformes > Accipitridae > Elanus > Elanus axillaris. The sequence goes on from JANZLQ010000009.1 coordinate 377,107, forward strand.
TTCATCTGGCTGATAATAGAAAACACGAAAAATAATGCTGTAATAGCTCTTAGTGATGCCATGACGTATTATACTAAAAGTCTTATTTTGAGGCATGCAGGAGGCATTTTATGTTCGCAAAGAAAATAATAATTGAGGAAAACCACCCCAAGAATGTGCAGGTGTCTCTGGTCTGCAACTACGTGATAAACTACTGGCTAAGCAATAAGAAATGGAACATGGTTTTTAGCAGCAAAGTTATTTTCAGGCCAAGGTCAGAGCTGTGTGTTGTAGCTGCTAATTATTTTTGTTGTTCTGCTAGAAGCTGCAGTAAAAGGACCTTGCCTGGCATGCTGAGCAAAGAGAGAAAAAAATTATCTAAGTCTTCGATGGCTCCAAAGTAAGCAGGAGCAGTTGAGTGAGGAATGTTCAAGCCTAGTAATTAAAACCAATAGGTCCTGTTGTTTCTACTCTGAGATCACTGAAACAGGCTGGCTTGACCAGTTGTATTTTTTCTATGCCTCTGCTCTGGGTGGCCACTTTACAATTTCTGCCCAGGTATTTGCGTAAGAGCTGGGAGCAAACAGTGTGTTCTCTGTGTGGTAACCAAGGAGCGCTTGGTGGTAGGCTGACACAGTTTTATTTGATGAGACAAAACTTCACAAGCAACACCAGTCTAAGGAATTTTCCCTTTCTGTCTCACCTCCATGCAGCTGTTCTCAGCTGAAGTGATGCAGCTGTTCACAAGGTTACACAGTAAACCAAACCAGGGAACTGATGTAGCTTTACTTCAGCTCTCCTTTGGTTTTCCGTAAGCGTTTTTAGACAACACTGCAGCCATAGAGACTACTGTCAGCAAGAGCAAGTGTCTGGCATATCAGGGCAGGAACTACGTAAGCCTGAAGTGGTTCCATGGGCTTCAAACCACAAGCTGAGAATGTAGTCCTTTTCCTTTTTCTCTTGGGCAGGGAAAGGTTTTCTACCATCTGTTTTAATTTCTGTCTCTTTCAGCAAAAAAGAAACTAGTAATTTTTCTGATGTTGAAACTGCTCTAGAAAGCTAAAAAAATCAACTCCAGTACATTTTGAAAAAAGACAGTTATAGTCATTGTTAAACACTAGGGAATCTCTGTTCAGAATGTGTCAGGGAATCTTTTATTTGTATCCTAAAAGAGGCTTCCTGAAAGCACAAAGCTGGAGCTACCTTTCATTGCTCATTTGGCCCATCCATTAGGATTCGTTGCAATGCATCCATTATCAACTTGAGTGCACCTCTCTTTGTATAGAGGTGATTGAACAAGGGCTAGCAAATACATATTCTGAAACAACAAAAAAAAAAAAAGGAAACGAAGCCTAGAAATTTACCACATCACCTGAGATGTGTTTAGTATGCTTGAAAGAGCAGAGTGAAGTATTGGCAGTGGTTTCCTGGCACATTTGTTTTACAGGAAGTTAGATTTGCAAATGCCATTTAAAAATCTTAATCAGGTGTACATGGTGTCCGTGGATAATAAGATGTGGTGAAAAGCATGGGTTCTTACTGCTCTGTGACTCTCCTTTAAGACATGCAAGTGTGGTGTATCCCCTCTCTTCACTCTCTTTGGAGTTGGTGTCCCTTTGAACATCCTCCCCTCCTGCCAAAGAGAAACAGAAACCAGGGGGTCGGCTCTTTTCAAGCGGAGGTCTTCATCTGCTTGGAGCCTATAAATGATAAAGAGCATCTCGCCAAGCATCCTTCACTATGTTCAAGGGCTGTAGAGGCTGGAACAATCTGTTATGTCTCATTGTGATCCAGTAAAGCTGTGGCCATAGCTCAGTGAGGGCAGTATACCTGACCGTGAGGCTCTTTTAGGTACCTGCTCCGCATTACCGGTCTGATGGAGTGTTGTCCCCCAAAGCCAGACAGTGCTTACTGTGAGTAAGTGTTTCCTCCGCTCCCCTCCCTTGGGAGTCCTGGTGAGGTATTGACTCAGTACTGCGGCTGACTTGTCTCCTTCTTGCTGTTGTCACGTCATGTGCGCTGTGGCCTTGTCCTCTTATTTTGTGGTGAGATGTAAAGTGTGCAGCAGCCAGAAATTGCTACTTTCAGTACACAGAGCTCAAACTCTGAAATTGCTGTGATTTCTCTTCACACACCTGTGAGCTTCCTCTTTTTTTTTGCGTAACTCGGATTCTTAAGGGATCATCACGGCTGAAACAACTACCTGCACTGCGATGCTGGTGATTGGATGAATGTAATGGTGAGTACAGATGTGTCTGACTGGTGACTGCAGCTTTCAAAGCCAAAGCAAATTTGGCTGTTGTTCTTGCAACAATAGCAGCAGCTGCAACGTTCATGACTTCCTCTCCCACTCACAGCTTCCCTCAAGGAAAATGGAAGTGGGATGATGACAAGATTGAGAAGCTGCTTCAAGGGGGAATTTTCTTAGAATGTTTTTGGTGTTTACTTGTTGTTTTTTTTTTAAATAATACCATTAGTGAGTTCAAGAAACAAGTACTGACTGCTGGGAGAGAAGTATGCTGTTAACCTGAGATGACCAGCAGCAGCTGCAGAACTACAGAATGACTTGGCATACGTTCCTGCAAGTCTGTAATCACGCTCTGGGAAGGCCATTTCGAGAGCTCTCTTACCTGTCTGAGAGGAACACAGTCCCCAGTTGCTCCTTGTCACCTGCTGGCTAATTGAGCCTTTTGTAGATCGCTTGAGTGAAGTAGACACAGGAGTGCTGTCCCAGCGTGTTTGAGAGGCCTGCCAGTCTCCGGGCGGTCACTGAAAGCTGTCGGCTGTGACAGTGCCACTGGGAAATCTCATCTCTTCTCTTTTCCCACCCCTCATGCATCACCCTACGCTTCTCTGGCACCTTGCCAAGCATCAAGTGTTTGCACTTAGGAAAGGTCGTTCTTTTGCGTGCTGTGGCCCATTCTGATCCAGCGGTCAGGTTGTGATGATGCCAGTTGGTCTGGAAAATGTCATTTTCGGAAACTCTCACCTGTTTTTTCCTGATAAAAATAATGATGTGCCAGCACAGCTAACAACATAGACATCGGTGATGTAAACAAGTCCTCCTCTTATTCGAGGAGACCTTGCTCAAGGCTCTGTTGCCATGACTAACAAAGCCTTTGCTGGAGATGACAGATACGAACTTTTTAACTGCTGTCTGTGTGACTGCCAGCTGTCAGTGTGGTGTTCTCTGGGGCAGGGAGAGATACGGCAGGTGTTAACTGAAGATATGAATCAGTCAAGCAATAAATGCCTCAGACAATGAGAACGGATTGTGTTCTGAGCAGCATCTGTAAGGGCGAGTGATGAACAGATTGCTTGCTGAGGTTTAGCAGGCATAGGCACTGAGACTTCACTGAGCGGAAGGTATTCCTTATCTCAGTAACAAGTTTCAAGAAGATGAGATTGCATATGCTTTTTATTTTTTGTGCATCTAGTTTGATGGGTTACTAGAGCGATCATTGCTATGAGGTACTGGTTTTGTGTTATATGTTCCTATTTGAGTTTTGAGTAGCTCTATGCTCTTAGAAATGTACTGGATATCCAGATCAAGGGGGAAACTTTGCAGCTTGCTATGCAGAGTTTGTGGGTGTTTGTTAATAATAAACGCTGTGTACCCTGGGCTTCAAGCAGCCAGCCAGTCTGAGCCAGGCTTGGCTGGTCAGCCAATGTGGGCTCCTTCTCTGTAGGTGGTATTGCCATGCATGGTTGGTAAATCCATTTTTAGACAGCCATGAACTTTACCTACAAGAGCTTTATAGCTCACAAGTAAGGATTAAGCTCTTTCTGTATTGTATATTGCTGACATTATGGGACTTTACTGACTTTTTAAAGGGCAACCAATACAAACAACCCAAACAATGTATCTGAGAATGATTCAGAGCAGTGGTTTCAGAGGTGCCTTACTCCTACAAGGAGCTCTTCTTCCCAGCTGACCAAAAGGAAGTATGGCAGGTGAGGTGGGCAATCTCCTGCCCCCAAGGAGGGGTCCCGCTCCACACCCAGGGTTGGTAAACTCTGTTGCTGCTTTTGCAGCAACAGCCTCAAAGGACAAAGTTCTCCAGCAGCGTTTACATACCTTAGGTGTCTTTGTACCTCCATGAGCATGTACATCATTGTACATTCCTGTACATCATTGTTGGATTCCTTTCTGCCATCGAGAGCCACTTTTCTCCCATTCCTTAACGCAGCTGAAACCTCTTAATTTTTAGGTTCTACCAAACCAGCTCTGGTTGGCTTACAGTTCTCCTCCCAGTCCATTTGTTTTTCTTGCCCCAGAAGCACCTTGCCTGCTTGAGGTAGTCTTTCTCCATTTACACAAACCTACCCACACTGTGGACTGCCTTCCTCTGTCATTCTGTCTCACTCTCAGGTTTACCAGACTGAGAGAACAGTTAACATGGCTCTCCAGGAGGATCTAGATGTTGGAAGTACTTGCTTTGCAGAGGAGAGAAGTAACAGTCACAGCTTGCTATGCAATTTATGAATCTGCAGAGATCTGGTTATATTAATCCCTACATTTTTGGTTGCTATCACCAGATCCTCCACTTTTTATTAGAGGACTCTGGAGATTCAAGTCTCTTACAATGCTTTTTTACTTCCTGTAATCTTCTGAATTGTGATATAGGGATTTTCCCTACCATGGAGGATAGATGGTCTTCTACAGTGGAGTGGAATACAGCAGGAACTGCATGCATGCTTTTTGCAGCAATCGGGTAGTATTTTTCTAAATGGGCGATTGGCTTGGTGGTGTGGGACACAGGTTCCCAATGAGCACCACGACCAGTACCTTACTTGGGAGGAGGGTAGAGAGCACAGTCTGAGCCAGTGAGTGTATCTGCGCATCTGCAGATAAAACCAGTTATAGAGGATGTGTCCCTGCTCTTACCTGAAGCAGCAGGTTCATCTAGGATTTGGGGATTATGACTTGATTCGAGACGGGAGAGACCACTGGAGTGGGTGGCAGGCTAGCTGTTACATGGGGCTGTAGCCTGCACAGAGAAGTAATTCCTTATTAATAGATGGACAAGCTACATGCTTGCAAAGTGTAGGGGTCTCCTGGCTTTGCCCAGAGTAGTACCTTCAGTCATTGCAGGTGTCTAGAAAGACATAAGCACCTCTTCGAGAGTTGGAGGGAAAGCATCTGTGTTAAAACCCTGCTAAGGCATTTACTGTATTTAAAATTCTGTTCCTATCCTTTGCAGACATGCTAACAGTCAGCTCTGCCATTAATACTGTTTTGCAATGAGCTTTTACGTGTTTTGGGAATTGTTTGTGACTTGAATATGGCACTTGTGCAATGTTATTCAATTGTCACTTACATTCCTGCAGTATTTTGAGTGTCGTGTGTGCATCTTTCATGTAGATTGGAAAAACTTACTGATAATGTTTTTACAGTTGAAATGTTTTAAATTTAAGTTGATTTTTAAAACAAATCTATCAATGTTGGAGCGAAGAGTAAAGAAATAAAATTATGAGGTTGTCATTGGTAACAAACTTGTATTGTGGTGGCTTTTTTTTAATTAATTCATTGCCTGATGAAAATATAGCACATTCTTTGCCATATAATTGTGAAGTCCTCAGCTTTCGGTTAATAGCGTACAGCATTTTGTGATGTTTTTCAGTGTGGTGCAGGCAGCTGTGGGGATTGAGGCAGGGAGCTAGTTAAGCTGGCAGTGGTGGGACTGAAGTATTGCATACACTGTGATCAGTGGTAGGCAGGACTTAATTGTAGCTAGTCATTACAAAGAATTGCCTTTTTAATGGTCATGGCTAACACCCTGTAACAAGGGCTCTTTAATAATGTCATTCATATGCTGGTTCTGTGATTACCCCACATCCTTTTCTACCGCTGAGGCCCGTGCCTGAGCAGATAGATAACTTCTTATTAATAGATAAAGAATACCACTCGCTTGTACTTAGGATTGTCCTCTTATCTGAGTCATAAGGGGTCTGAATAAGATTATTTTGCCTTTTCTCACCCTCCAACCATTTTTATCTTCAATAAATAGCCTGTGGATGGTGGTGCACAGGAGAAGTTACTTACCAGAGGTCAGGCAGCCTCCTTATTTTAGCAAAGCAGCCAGACAAGAAGGAAATCTGCCCAGACGCAGGGGCTGAGAGATTATTGTGCAACCAAAGACTGACTGCTTCACAGAACCATGCACTTGAAGGCAGCTGATTTCATCTGTCATTAGTGAAGAGTTAAATGGACCGGTTTTTTTATCTTCTTTTTCTAGTAGGGGTTTGGCTGTCAAAGCTCACATTTCTAACACCACCCTGGAAGAAGAAAATCTCGATTACAGCAGCAGTCAATGCAGTTGCTTGAATTAGCTGAACCAGTCTTGCATGAACTACAATTGTAACCTTGGCCTCCGCTTTGCTCATCTTTCTGTTTTGGAAAGCTGTTCAAACAAATTGTTTTATTCTGTCCAGAAGTATGTACTTAATACTATATGGGTGTTGCTTCACTGTGTTGAGGTGTAACATTCGGAAATGCACAGCCGCAGTCAGTGACATTTCTCCAGGGCATGGTTATCCTGATTGGCTCGCTTAGGGATGGAAAATTCCACTTACTATCTTGGCTGGTGTCACAAGCTGGAAACTTTGACTTTTTTCATTCAAATACAAAAAGCATTTAGCTTTTATTATATTGGGTTTTTTAAAAGGCTGTGATAACACTGAGTATGAGTCAGTGCTGTCCCTTGCTCCAAATATGTAGACAGACAGTTTCTGTACAGTTGCTTGCACTAGAACTTGGGTAAGTTTTAAGAGAGTGGAAATCAACCAGTTTTTATCAATTTCATGGATAGTTCTCAGGGTCCTCCTCTTTTCAGATTCAGGAGGAGGGACATTAAAGCAGTACAAAGGTTCATCAGTGCTCCAGTAAGTGCAATGGAGAAGGTCTCCTCTCAATGCTGTTTTACAGTGGGGGGGGGAGTGGAAGCTGTTTCTGTCTTCTAGAGGGTTAAATTGTCAGAGAAGGATGGAAAGGAAAAGCATTTTCAGGTATTGCCAGCTACCACTTGGAGACTGGTAAACCACAGCTGCTGCCTACAGTCTTTGTACAGGTGTAGTACTATGCTGAATCCTCTCCCCTGACCTTTTTCCCCTGAATGGTGCTAAGTCTTAGCTAATTGCAATGCATGTCCTGATACAAGGGAGTGGGAAAGACAGCTAGGAAATATTAGAAGAGGTAATTATGGTACATTTGCATGTATAGAAGGAAATTTGGATGGGAGAGAATAAGAGATATAAAGGAGAAGAAATATGGAGTGTGATGTAGGGAAGGAAGAGGAAAGGGGAATAAAGACCAGAAAAAAGGAAACACTGGAGATAAAAAGTCATATTACAACTTCTTGCAGCAGAGTATAGCAGAGGGGAGTACAGTCAGAAAAGAAAAAATTCTGAGAAAAGCAAGGAAGTGGTTGTACATTGCATGACAAAATAATTCAATGAAAAGATAATGCAATGCTGGGTGGATTACACATGACAATGTGTGTGTCACAGTACTATGGTAAATCTTTGAGATAAGAGTTATAGTGTTTCTCTAGAACTGGGCACCTTGAGGCAATTTTGCTTCTTACCGACATTATCTTTCCTCCTTGCAGTTTAGTTGGCATTTCACGTCTTATTTCTATATAGAAAAAGAAAATTATTATCCATAGTTAAAAGTTACAGAGTAAGACAGCAGTTTCAAGCTGTCAGTTCACTGTATGATCTTGGGATTTGCAAAAAACCACGTTCGGTCCCTTTCTGCAATGATTTTTATTATCGTTCTTTGTATTAGTGCAGCAGCTGGAAGTCCGAGGCAAGGAGTAGGCCACCTGCAGTGGGTTAAACCCAGTCAGCAGCCAAACATTCACTCCGCTCTTCTGCAGGATGGGGAGAAAATAGAGGGAAGGCAAGAAGACCCATGAATCAAAATAATGTCAGTTTTATAAGGAAAGCAAAAGCTGCACATGCAAGCAAAGCAAAAAGAGGAATTCATTCAGTACTCACCATTGGCAGGCCAGTGTTTAGCCACTTCCCGGAAAGCAGGACCTCAGCATGTGTAATGGTTGCTTAGGAAGACAGACACCATAGCCTCAAACGTTTTCCCTTATACCTCCTTTTCTTGAGCTTTTACTGCTGCACACGACATCATATGGTGTGGAATATTCCTTTGGTCAGTTGGAGCCAGCTGTCCTGGCTGTGTCCCTTCCCGACGTCTTGCCCACTTGCAAGCCGACTTGCTTTGGGGTGAGAGTAGGGAGAAAAAAGCAAGCTTTCCTGCTGTGCAGGCAGTGTTCAGCAGCAGCCAAAAGACTGATGTGTTATCAACACTGTTTTAACCACAAAGGCAAAGCACAGCACCGTACAAGCTGCTGTGAAGGCAGTTAAGTCTATCCCAGCCAGCACACCCAGTACATCACCACTGTATGGGGTGTTGAACAGGCACAGTGGGAAAGGGTAACCTTTCCTTCACAGTCATTAATAGAATTGAGAAAGAACAGCTGGATACAGGCAAGTGATAATGCGTGGTACAGAACAGTCAGGAATGGTTGAGGACGAATAGTGGAGTGGCCTTAGCATTAAAGATTATGCTTCCAGTTAGCAAACAGTTTACTCGCAATGTCTTGTGCGTGGTGGTTTTTTTTGCAACACATGATAACAAAGTCTGTTGTAAGTAAATAAGTGACAGTCAGAAAATAAATACCAATTCCCATTTTGCAGCGAGCTAGGACTCTCATTTTTATCTTGTGTGGTATAATTGCAACAAATCAACCAAAAAGCAACCCGCAAAAGACCAATCTTTTTCTACTGTTTTACTTGTTCTGTGTCTTCCTCCTTGGATGTTTTAGGGTCACTACCACACATATTTTCACCCGTGCTTGTCTGTTACATCTGTGACCTGTTGATCTTTGATTTGGGCTTTTGAGGGTGGGGGTTATGGGTTTGGTTTTGTTTTTCTTAGTGGGCATCTATTCTCATTCAGACTATAAAGGAAAACAGTTACCTTGACCTAGGTGTTTATCAGTGGTGCTCAACATTTTTGCCTTATTTTACATTCTAAAGTGTTTTGAAGGTGAAAAGCTTTAGTACAATGCATGTGAAGTCTTTATTAGTCCTCGTTTGGCAAATGGGGGAGCTGAAGCAGCAAAATACATGATTTACTGAAGTTCAGATAGTAAGATGGTGTCGTGATTTAAGCCCAGCAGGCAACAAAGCACCACAAAGCTGCTTGCTCACTCCTCCCTCCGGTGGGATGGGGAGGAGAAAATATAATGGAAAGCTGGTGGGTCAAGACAAAGACGGGGAGGATCGCACACCAGTTATAGTCAGGGGCAAAACCAGACTAGACTTGGGGAAAAAAACACAAAATCAATTTAATTTGTTACCAACCAAATAAAAACTGGATAATGAGAAGTAAACCCAAATTTTAAAACACCTACCCCCACCCCTCCCTCCTTCTCAGCTCAACTCCAGTCCCAATTTTCTCCACCTCCTCCCCCCCAGAGGCACAGGGGGACAGGGAATGGGGGTTGGGGTCAGTTCATCACATCTTGTCTCTGCTGCCCCTTCCTCCTCAGGGGGAGGACATCTCACTCCTCCCCTGCTCCAGCGTGGGGTCCCTCCCATGGGAGACAGTCCTCC
>JANZLQ010000009.1:389471-400870 GCA_026212715.1 Elanus axillaris
AACATCAGAAAATGCTTTTTTCACCGTGAGGGTGGTCTAACACTGGTACAGGTTGCCCAGAGAGGTTATGGAGTCTCTATCCTTGGAGATACTCAAAACCTAGCTGGACACCATCCTGGGCAGCTGGCTCTGCTTGAGTAGGGGGGTTGGGCAAGGTGACCTCCAGAGGTCCCTTCCAACCTCAACCATTCTCTGATTCAGTGATCCTTGCTGTGAGCTTGAGACACATAACTGGATCACACCTTACAGTTCCCGCATGGATGGAACACACGTTGTGGTGCTGCAGTTCCTCTCTCACCCCCAGCCCTCGGCGTGGCTGGTCAGCCTGGCCCATGCCCAGCACATTGAGCAAGTGGTATCATAGCACAGGGGAAAAAGGGTCTTGGGCCTTGCCGACATCACTTAAAGGCAGCAGCAGCATAAGGCCTGGCCCTTCTTTGTTGTGAAGATCCTATCTCCCAGCCCATGTCCCATCTCCCATTAACATCCTTGAAAGATCTGTGCTTGTTCACCCTTTTTTAGGGGCCATGGGTTGGCTTTTGAAGGAAGACTGTATCAGGAAAGAGAAAATTATGTTTCATTTTTGGTAGAACTGTGCTCACTTCAAATCAGAATGGAGTTTAGGCTTGGGAGCTTATGTCAGTGCTATTCAAGAGCCAACATTTTCCATGGCCACGTTGCAGAGGATGTGGTTGCCTCATCTCCAGCTCAAAATAGAGAAGAGAATGCAGACTCTTACCATCTTTCTTTTATGATGTCTGTTCTGTCTGGTAAGGTGTTGAGTGCCTCCTGGCAATTGCTGATGCCTTTAGCTCATGTTGGCTTCACTGTGAGATAGTTCCTGATATATGTACCAGTGTTCCTAAACACATTTGATGACTCATTTCAAATATCTGGTCCAATGGAAAGTCAAGAAGCGGATTAGTTTAAGCCGATCAACTTCTGTGAAACAGAGTAAATATGGAACTTTATTTAAATCCAAAAATCCCTCCTTGGAGTTGACTGATGCATGTGTTCTTTGTTCTGCTTTTCAGAAACTAGAAAGCACTTAAACAGTAGCATCCTGCAATACATCCCCCACCCCTTTTGTTATGCAGGTCTGAAGCCTTGGGTATACTTTGTGGAGCACACTGAAATCTTCTAATGAGACTGACCATCACTGGATCTGTACTTCTGGTCTGACTGGCTTGCTGGCTATGGGTTGCATGTCTGCTGCTCTCACAATCTGTGAAATACTATATTCAAATGGAAATGGCAGTGCCCTAATTTTTTTTGTGCCTCTGGTTTTTATTTTCAAGATGTATTAACCTGCTCCCCTGAGCACAGATGCATAAAGAACACTCATAACATTTGATCATTTTAATGCTTTGCCATTCATTTCTTTCTCTCTCTCTGTGCCACAGACTGACTTCCAAGATATATGTTGAACTGTATCTCAGACAAGTATATATTAATCATTTTAGCACTCAATTTCAAGTTCTCTGGAAACAGGAATTCCAGGGGGAAAAAATACAGTTATCCCACAGTATATCATGATAAACCAATATCTGGTGAAGGAACTTTGGTATTTGTCACTTTTAAGGGACAAATAATATTATGTGGCCCTATTTCCTACATGTTTTCATTCTTTTTCAACAGGTGAGTTTTAAACGCCGACTGTACCTGCTAGCCATGCAGGCAATATAGTGTGGCAAACACGGTATAGTTTTATATAAAGTTGTTCATATGGTCCCTTTGCACTTGTCCTGTGAAATAGTGTTATGCGCCTCCGATCAGAGAACCCTTTTTAGAAATTGCATGTAAATCTCATGTTGTGACCCTCTTTAGAAATGGCATGTAAATCTCCTGTTGTGAAATTTATGCTGAAAAAGAAATACCTCTTGCCACGCAGTGATTTCTTCTTACCTGTGTGCTGAGGCACATCTAAAACCGAAGAAGGAAGAATGTTTACTAGTTGTTTTTGGAATTGTTTTAATTGTGAAGTACACTTGAAATGGAAAGCATGTTTGTTCAAATCCACATTTCTACCCTCTTCTTAGGATCTGAGCAGATTCTTCACTGACTGGTTGGTACCTTGTATCTTCTTATTTCTGAGGAATGTAACACCTCAGATGAATTTTCTGACGTTGTCCTTGGATGGCTCACATTCTTCCTTATGCTTCTTCTCAATTTTTAAATACCTTTTAACTAAAAAAAACCCCCAACTCTTATGCTTCCATGAAATTGAAAGAACCAGGTCTAGTTTAAACTAAGTTTTTTTTACCAGTACTTCCTATTATTTGGATAGTGATTGTATTTCAAGGATCCAGTCCTTCTTATCCTTTGTACACAGTAAAAAAAGTTGCTAAAGTTAATGGTTCAAGCATGAAATGAGCCTATAGGCAGATTTAATATTTCTGTGAATTAGCTCTTCCTTCTCAATTTGTACATCATAATTGAAATTGAGAACTGATTATTGTGAAGACATCTGAATAAGGGAGACCCCTTTTAGCCCTCGGTGGTTAGAGAAGCGTTGTCCTTATCCCACCTTTATCCAAGAACAAGATTCAATGCTTGCTGTATTTCTTATTGAGTCTTCCTATAGAATGAAATGTCATTAAACTTAGTTTTCATTTTCTTATTAAAATAATAGCTGTGTGTCTGGCATCACTTCCGAGTGCTCTCCTAGATTATAGGGTAAATGACCTGCTGATCTCCTTCTGATTGTTCAAGTTATTCAACAGCTAAGTCAGATGACTCTTTGCTTAACTGACATTAAGATTCAAGGAACAATGGATGGTCTGCGGCAGCCTGAGCCAGCGTGGTTACTGGGTGCTGCCATCCTGCCTGCTCCGTCCTCCCTGTCCTTTCCACTGGAGTCCTAGCTTCTCCCTCACACTTCCTTGCTCACCTGACCCTGCCTTGTGGGATGGCAGACTCAGAGTAAAGCTGTTTGGGTTTTTTGGAAGTTCACTCTTCTGCTGGCTCTGCTATGCTGAGGTGGCTCAGCATAGATGAGTGGAGGAGCCAGTACATGACAGGGAGTGAAATCAGGGTGGGAAGGAGAAGACGACAAAGGCCATGGCCCCTCCTGCAACCACAGCTTAATGTAGACCTGGTGTATGTAGACATAGACTGGACAAAACTTCATTAAAATTATCTCAGAATTGAAGAACTGGGCCAGAAGTCTTTAAATGCTGAATTGCAGAGAGCATTGCTTTTGTCATCTTCTACGAAATGTAGCATCTCAGAAAGCTCTGCCATGCACAAGATGCAGGACTTTGTGCATTTAGGATTGCCCCGTGGCTAGGCTGTGAGACCCAGAGAACAGGCATGGTACAGACAGAAGCGCTAAACATGCGGGACGCTCCCATGATGTTACACTCCCAGACCAGAGGGCAGGAACATATTTTGGGGAGACAGGGACTGAGCAGTACCATGCATTTTCAAAGGCACATGTAACCTCCATTCTTGAGAGGTATTGAGGATGATCTAGCCCTGAACCTCAAAGTCCTGTCTTTCCTACCCTACACTGATTTCAAAGCTAAGAGGAGATGGACGCTTACTCTAGTGCAGAAGCCTGTCACTACCTTGGACTGAGCATCACTTACAATGCTAATATCAACCCCTTGGACTACCAGAGTAAAAATAGTGGAGCTGGACCAGATCTAACAATAGCTTAGCCACTTGTGTGGGAAAGGATCCCGGAGCATTGACTTTTCTCTTTGGAGCCACCTTTCTGAAGTGGTTCACTGTCGTGACAGTGGATGAAGTTTGGATGAAGTTTGGCCAAGGTGACAAGTTCTTGTGAACTTCTTGTGAAGTTCTTATGTGTGTATAGACCTTTGGTTGCCCTTGAGGATGCATACGTTTAGCCTGTCCACTTAGAATCAAGCAGGTGAAACTCTGTTAAAATTGCAGCAGGGAGAATCTAAGCTATGTTGTTTGGGTGTCGGGTTTTTTTCCCCCCTTTTAATCTTAAGGAAATTATTCTGATAATGGATGCAGTTGGTTAGGAGTTTGGCAGATGAGTGTACAGGAAAGGATGGTGCTCTATCCAGCCAAGTGCTGGCCTTCTCAGATAGTTTTTTAATGTCTTGGAGAAACACTTAAAATGTGAATCATTACTGCTTCTGGCTGACTTTGGATGAACTAAAAATTACACTGGCTGAAAGCAAGCATTGACAAAGTCTGTAATAAGAAAATATTTGGGTATATCCTTGGTAGATTTATTTTTATCACCCAGGCTAGCCAGGCTGATAGAAGCAGCAAGATAAGTGAAATAAACAAGTAGCTTTAGATTAAAAAAATAAAATAGCTTTTCTCCTTTGCAAGCCTACAACTGAAAGAAGTTATACAATAATGCTTTATAGGTTTATGTGACAATGTTAACATACTAAAGCTTTATAACTTTTGTATTGGGGGTGGGGTGAGTTAATCAATTCCTCCAAATGTTTATATTATTTGCTGTGATAGTACCTTATAGTCTGCTAATGCTCCTGCTCTGTAGGTGTTAGAAAAGGAACGGTAGAACTGTTAGCTCAGTTGGAGCCAGGTCCTCCAATTTTGCATGTAAGAAATCTCATTAAATGGAAGTAAAGGTGCATGTGTTCACGGGCACTTTCATTTCTACAGCTTTCAGTGATTTCCTTCTGAAAGTCCGTGAGGTTTAGATGCTTCAGTCACTGGTGCAACTCTAGGCATTCAATGCCTCGTCTCTATTTGAGATCTCTTGTGTTGTACATAGAGACTTCTTCAGGTTGGATTCTTCAGGCTGAAGCTGTTGCTTTCCTTCTAGCAGTTGACTCTTTCCCCACTCTTAATGGTTGTTTTAGCTCATTTACCAGCAAATTTTAAAACATTATTACCACGCTCGTTACTTTGTCCTCCATTTTGTTGGGACTGTCCAATTTACAATAGATATTTGTCTTCTAGAGTGCCATTTTGTTGTGTTTTAAATCATCTCCACAACCCTCTGAGCATCATCGTAAAAATCTTTAATGTGCCTTTTGTCTTTCAGATCTCACTGCTGGTTGGATTCATCAGTGTAAATAATTCTCCATGGACGGATTACAGTGCATACAGCTACTTTCAGATTGTCACCATGTGCGACTTGGTTATGATTTTGTTCTTCTACATTATCCACATTTTCAGAGTCTACAGGAAGCTTACTTGCGTTAGCTGGCCACTTGCGGTAAGCCTGTTAGATGGTCTGGGTTTCTTGCCTTTCTTTTGGGTTGATGTCTCAATTACATAGTCCATTTTCTTGTGCTATCACACAGTGATAGGCTGTCTTTCACGTAATTCTTTTTTGCCTTGCATACAAATCCTTTTGTTGCTTTTGTTATTAGTATTCAGTTCGGTGGATGCTGTAATTGTAAGATTTTTGGCTGATTTGGATCTGCCCTCCTTTACACGTGTATAAATCCAGATTTACTCCAGGGGAGGCAGTAGTGTTATTCTGAGACAACTGAAAAGAAGCTGCTGATTATCAAGCCTTCAGCAGCAGATGGGTCCTAGCTCAGGTCATTTCTAGCAGCGAAGGGATTGCTAGAGTACCAAATCGTAGCATTAGAAATAATGTACTACCTCCTGTCCCAAAATATAGTCTACGAGTGCTATTTAAGTCAAACATGTCCCTTTTTGGTATGGTTTTAGGTAACTTAAACATTAGCAAGAAATAGGAGCCTCAGCGTGATTGCCGTAGCCTAGCCATTCCTGGGATATCCTGCAGATGTTCCTGCCTCACTCCCGCATATCCCCTGAAGATCCATCTCTAATATCCTAGCAGAGAACTAACAAGCAGCACAGAAAATGCGAGACCTGAACTTCCTCAGTAGCTTTGAGTGAGGTCAGCTAACAGAAGAGTCCCGTGTCCTAGTGTGGGATGATGGCTTTTAATAACCTATTGGAACATGTGTCCCTTACACATAGTGACATGTTAGTTCCACAGAGGAAGGACCAAAGGGACAGGGAAAGCCAACTGGAGAGATGTAGAAGGATTTTGAAATCCAAGAAGTGGTTGGATGGCATTTAATGGAAGCTATGCAAGTAAATAGTTTACAGATCTAAGATAACAGTTTGTCCATCCATCCACTTCTAACCAGAGAGAAAAATTTAATTTTCTTTTTAGCTGAGGAATATGGTTAGACTTGCACCCCTTTTTATTTTTTCAAATGTGTACCACCACTATCTGTCTCTAGAAAGTACTTCTTTATCTAGAGATAATACAGATGCAGGAATTGAAATAAGGGATTGAAATAAGCTAATAAATGACAGTTTTGCAAAGCAGCATTTAATGTGTGCATTGCTGTAACAGGACTATGTCATTTTGATCTCTGTGTAGGCTGCTTTTGTTTTTTATGGTGTGTTTAATCATTCTTAAATGTTCCAGAGTCACTAGTGAGTTTAAGGCACTGCAGTTTGTGGCTGGTCAGCTTCAGATAGCTTTATGGGTTGTGATGTTTGAACATTGCTGCTCTGTTACAACTAACCTCCTTTTCAGTCGCATACTTAATTATCTTTAGAACAGAATAGGGAGACCTGTAAGATACTTTGGGAAAGTACAGCTAGTGGTTGGCTGAGTTTCCTGGCAGGATCTCTACATTGCAATCAGGGGTGTGATTTGCCGTCAGTAAAGTTGCGGTGGTTCAAGAGGTTGTTTAGCACTTACATCTTTTAAAGCTGAGAAGTATTTCTCCAGAGGGGCACTCTCTCAGCCCTGCCAGGGGTTGGTTCTACACCTGATTTAGCCTTTGATGATTCTTTTGCACCTTTGTCCATTCCTCGGATTCCTCTGAAGTAGTGAGCTGTATGCAGTGCTTTATTTCGTGTCTCGAAGGAGGCAGTGGTGTGCCTAATTGGCCTGCTGCATTGTGGACTAGCAGAGAAGCCTTCTTATGGAAGTAATTTATTCTAGCAAAAGCAAGGGTTGAGATCTTGGTTACCTGAAACAAGGTTACAAATGAGGAAAGTAAGTTGCAGTCTCAGAACCTGCTTTATGGCAGAGATCCTCCTCGGCTGTTTATGAATAGAGAGAAGCTGTGGTATGGTATGATAGACTGTTTATCTTCTGGGATTTCCTTGAACAATTTCCTTTTGGGACTATATTCTTTCTCCTTTCATTTGAGATGGAATCTCTCCTCTCTCTTATACGTTGCATTTGCTTTGTTCGTGCTGGCAGTGCAATGCAGATAAAGTAAGCAGATACCCTCCTGCCCACCCCACCGTGCAAAAGAAACAACCCGTGTTCAGTTTGCAGACACCTATAGGCTGCCATAAGCTTTGTGAGGATTCACAATCTAAACCCGCAGATAACCTCTGCTTATAACAAGGTAAAATTGACTTCTGGACTGATACTTGTCACACTAGAGAAAAACTTGAACGTGGTGCCTCAGTGCTCTCTCAGAAAAACCTGTGGCACCATGTTTTACTGCAGGACAGCTGGAGCCACCCTTACAGACTTAGGAGCCTGGGTGTCAGTTGTGACTGTCTGCATAGTTGTGCTTTTTGTGGCTTCCTACCTGTTTCCAGTCTTGGTTGATGTAAATTGTTAATAATTCCAGCTGTAGATCCACTATTTGCTTTCTAAGGTTATCTGAAGTAGGAGCATTTGGTTTTCAACGTATGCCATTTGCTGCCATTTGTTGCCATTTGATATAAGCTAGAGAAATACGACCTTCTCCCTTCTTCCAGAACTGTCTCTTCAAGTAAGGTGCATACTCCATGCAATAAAGATACATGTTTCACCCTCAGTAATATACCATGTTGAATTGAAAGGATTGCATACATACCCAGTAAGTAGATCCAGTGACATTAGTAGACCTGAAGATTGGCCCTCCCTTTTTTGAACAGAAAGTCAGGTATGGTACAAAATCCCCTCACAAGGTGTTTTTTTCCTCTTTTTTTTTTTTTTCCTTCTTTTTTCTTTTCTGTTTTTCCTTTTGACTGGTGTTTTGTCCTCTGGGTTTGAGTAACCTTTGCCAACTTGGTTTCATTCTGAGGCATATTGAAATGCTTTTCTGATAAGTTTCCCTTCTGATGCAGGCTGTGCTTGTCTTTACAGGAGTTTCTTCATTATTTAATCGGTACAATTCTGCTTCTCATTGCGTCGATTGTTGCAGCATCCAAGAGTTACAATTTGACTGGACTTGTGGCTGGAGCGGTAAGACTGTGTTTATTAGTCTTGGCATTTTTTTAATTGCAATATATATTAAGTAGGGCATTGGAAATCTACTACTTGTAATTTTATTTTCTTACAGACTTGCCTTGCTCACTCTTACCTTCTAGCTCATTTCAGTGAATGTTTTGTAACACAATACCAAGAAAAATATTTTGTTGTGAGACTCCAGTCTTACCACTAAAGTGGCTATTTGTCCTGTCAGCGAGTTGAAACCAAAGGCTCCTGCGTTAACTCGTAGGAACTAATGTGTGTAGGAGAAGAATTAAGGCAGTTCAGTTTTGACAAGTTGTTTTTGTAGCAGCTAGAAGTTACCTGAAGGGTTTCACCCCAGCCTTTGGCTTTTGATGCCTCCTGCTCCTGAACAGAGCCCTGTTCAAGATAGTTTCTCCTGAGCTAAAACTCCCTGGGGTCCTGGGATGACTTACTGGAAGATACTCCCTGCCTCTGTTGGCTGGAGTGTGGGCAACAGTATTTTCACGGCAGCAGGACCTGAAATACAACTCCTCCAGAATAAAGAATTACTTTCAGAAACTTAGTCCTGATGGTGCAAACAGACTGGAAGACTTACCTGACTCTTTTATTTGGTAGATGGCAGGGAAAGACTTGTTTGAATGGGGCAGTAAAAGAGCAGTAATCAGAGGTGTTAGAAAAGTCTTTTCTTTGTTGCAGAACCCTAGTGAGAAGTCTAGAAGGTGAGACTGTGCTGCTGTCCAGCTTTTTCTCCGTCCTTGTATGTGACTCTCAGTCTATCTTGCAGTCACTGTTTTGACAAACATAAGCTTCTATTATACTATGGAAACTTTTATTTTTTTAGTTTATTGGAAAAATGCAGTAAAAAATCACTTTTGAGGGTCTGTTAATGTCATAAAACATGTAGCTAGATAGACAAGAGTCTCCATACATTCATGGAATATGTGTCATCTAATGTTCTCTAAGTATTTGTGGTTTGTTTGTTTTCTCATCCAGACTTTCGGGTTCCTAGCTACGATCCTTTGTGTTTTAAGCATATGGTCATCTTACAAGGTTTCGTGCATCACGCAGTCAACAAGTAAGTATCATGCTTAGTAACTGCCAGAATGCTTCCCAAATGAATATTTATAGTTTCTGCCACAGGGCTGTGTCTACCTGGAAGGATTTATTAATGTCCTGTTCTTTGTTACTCAAAATTACTCACAAAGCAATAATTCCATATTTTCTGTCAACACAGACATTATCACAGCTACTGACAGCTGTTAACAACTAACTACAAGAGCAAAATAACAAAATAACTTGCTTCTAGCAAGTAGTGAATGTATCAGTGCTTTCTCTTCTCCCTCCCCCACCCCCTACCAAAAGAAGGCTTCCTGTGTGTTCTGTAATCAAGTAGATTCATTCGTTTGTGGCAACATAAGTGACACTGTCTTCCTTTTCAAAGATGCATCTGTGTGACTCCTTCATCTCTGCAAGACATCTGCCTTACAAAATAGGATACCAAAGAGGAGCGTCCACTACTGAGGAGAGAGCATGGGTATTTTGTTACTAGCCTGGACAGCCAGTAGCCTTTGAAGATCTACTTGAATGCCTATGCAAAACAATGTTGTGAACCAAAGTATTTTGCTCCCCCCACTTTCCCCCCCCACTCAAGAGAAGTTTATAATGGAGAACCTGCTTTTTATGAGCTTTACAGAGAAAGACAACTTCTGTCTCACAAGCCGGGCTGTGGTCACTTCCAGCTATTTGCAATAAGTGCATTTAAAACTCATTTGGAGAGTCATTTGGCTCTCCTTTCAGAGGGATGGAAAAATTCCTTCTGATTTCCTCCATCTGTTTACAGAAGGGAAATCCTGCAAATTTCTACCTGATTCTTAACTTCCAAGGGTGATTTGTTTAACAAAGGAACTGTTACAAACTGATTTGTGCCTGGATAAGCTGACCCAAGTCTTTGTTACCTCTATCACGACTGTGGACCTTTTCTAACACCAGCTCAGCCAGCATCAAAAACTATGAACTGCAACTTGAATACGTCACTGCAAACACTCCTTACTAGCCCCAACAATACTTGATGAAATCAGGTTTTTTCTCTATGAATTTTTACAAGTTATTAACAATCAAAGATTATTCTAAAAACTTCCCTCTGCCAAATACAAGAAAATACATCCCCAAGAATATGTGTTTAGTATTTTGTGGGATCTTTTTTTTACTTTTTCACAAATATTCATTTGTAAAATGGGTATTTCTAAGACCTGTTCTGTAGAAGATTTCTGTGCATTTCCTATAAATCATTCTCTTCGGAGTCTAACAGTGTTTATGGAAAGCCCATTGTGAATTCTTTCTCTCTTACCTGTGGTTTGTCCCTTCCTCTGCCTCTGCTGGGATCGATGCTTTTGGAGACTCTGCCCAGGTGGAACAATTCAGTTTTGTCCAACCTGCTATTGTCATGAAGTTCTATGTAGCTTTGAGGCTGAGACAATGCCTTCTTGGCACCTTTGTCTTTCTCTCCTTTTGCAGTCCATCTCTGGTGAGCTGGAAATTCTTTGCAGGAAAAAGGGAAGCACAGGCCCCTTGTCCTCAGTGCTTCCCCTTTTGTGTGTAGCCATGAAGTAGAACTTGCACTTATAAGTTGGTCTCTTCTGTCAGGACAACTGCATGATGGTGCAGCAGGTTTCTGCAACAAGTAGGATTTATACAGTTTACCAGGTTCAATCTGGAGGAAAAAAGCATTTTCTGGCCTGCTATGCATTTTTCCATTTGTCTGTGTTGTGGCTTAACCCCAGCCAGCAATTAAGCCCCACAGAGCTGCTCTCTCACTACCCCTGGTTTAGTTGGGGGAGAGAATCGGAAGGGTAAAAGTGAAGAAAACTTGTGGGCTGAGATAAAGACAGTTTAATAGGTAAAGCAAAAGCCATGTGCACCAGCAAAGCAGAACAAGGAATCCATTCCGCACTTCCCACGGGCAGGCAGGTATTGAGCCACCTCCAGGACAGCCAGGCTCCATCACGCCTGATGGTGACTTGGGAAGACAAAGACCATCACTCCGAACATCCCCCTTCATTCTCCTTCCCCCAGCTTTATATACTGAGCATGACGTGATACTGTGTGGAATATCCACTGACCCGTGGTCAGTGGGGGTCAGCTGTCTGGGCTGCGTCCCCTTCCAAATTCTTGTGCCTCCCCCAGCCTGCTCGCTGGTGGGGGGGGGGTGAGGAGCAGAACAGCCCTTGGCTCTGGGTGAGCCCTGCTCAGCAGGAACCAAAACACC
>JANZLQ010000009.1:405594-417652 GCA_026212715.1 Elanus axillaris
TGGGGGTGATAACACGGATGCTGGCAGGGACCTTGCCGTTTGGGGTGGTGGTGGTGGGGGGAAATAGGGAGGGTGGAGCTGGAAAAGAAAGTGCAGATGAAGAAGCTAAAATCGAAGGGCCACTGCAGAGTAGCAGTGCTACCCGACATTTCCTGAGCGAGCAGCTCAGAACAGTGCTGTTCCTTGGGTTAATGTCACATCGCTTCCTGAACACGGTATGACCTCCAGCAGCACCTGTTTTTTGCGTATTGCTGAACTACAGCTTTACAGAAAGGCGCCTGAGATAAGATTTTCAAAAGCAGTTTTGTCACTGGGTAAGTGCTAACTGGCTTTCAGGTGAGACTTGTGTTTGAGAAGAGCATGTCCTTCAGAGCACCAGCCAGCCATGAAGGCCAGAGCTCTTGAAGCAGAAGAAAGGATTAGGACATAGATAAAAATTACTTCAATTAAAATGCATTTTTGTGGATCCTGGCTTGAACTGAGTAAAATTCAAAATGCCCAAGATGTTGTAGATTTCATATATTGCTTTTTAGATGTTTACAGACCTAGAATAACAGCAATTCACAAAGCAACCATTTGCAAGGAATAAACTGCAACCTCTAAAGCATTAGCAAAAGAGCAGCAGTCCTGCCCTCCTCGCTGTGACAGGAAATTCAGCCAGCAGCATGAAGTAACACACACAGGAAGGCACAGCCATCCCGGTGCCAACACTCGGTGCTACAAAACCCCCAGGTTACTCTGGCCCTAAAATGATTTCAGACGGTGGGCAGAGGCACTGGCACGTACATGCCCTTCAGAGCCCCACAGAGAGCTGTGCCCACAGCCTGGGACCGGGCGAAGGGAGACAGGCAGCTGTGCGGCAATCCAGGGAAAAGAGGGAATAGCAGAGAAGAAAAGGAGCGGACCGAGTGCTGTGTGCTTTGCATGTGTGGGGATGTGTAGAAAGAAGTAATGTGTCGTGGTGAAGGAAACACCTGCATGTTTCTGTGGCTGATGAAGCGGCTACCAGAAAGACAAGAATACGCCAGCTTTTGAAGTGGAGCTGGTGCGTGTGTGGATGACGTGGTAGGTCAAGCAGAGCGGTGGGGCAATTCTCCCCGCAGGGGTGAGTATCCCCAAGCCACTAACATAGAGTCATTGCTAAATTAAGTATGTCTGAACCACTTGTTCTTCTCTTGCATGTTGGCACTTGTGCGGGAAGAGCAACAGCAGACAAGCAGCCCTCTTGGCATAGGAGGAATTGTAGCAAGACTCTAGAAACCTTGGGGAAAAAAACCCTCACAGGTGTAGACTTAGAGCCACCTAACCCTTAGGCAAACGAGGCCAGACTAGGAAATTAGAGACAGCACTCGTCCTGCACCTATTTTTACAGCCCAAAGAGAGTAAATGCCATCCTCCAAGGGAAAAGCACAGTGTGTCTTGGAGCCTGTTTGTATGGGACTAGCCTTAATACCCAGCCATTCTCCCTTGCATATTCAGCGAAGAAAGAGAAAAGCAAGAGCAAGGCACAGCAGCAGTGACTCAGAGTGCAGGAATCCATCCCCGTCCCCCCCTTCACTCTCTAGATGTGCCTCTTCCTCCATCAGCTGCTGGGGGTGGGAGGTGAGCTTGGCCTCCCGGCTGGAACATCTGGGGGTAGGACTGAGGAGACAGCCCTTTTACTTCCCCACGTGGAGCTGGGACAACACCCACCTTTTAATTCCAGCACTTGCATCTCGGCACTTAACAGAGCTAATGCGATAGCTGGGTGGATGGGAAGAGACCTGGCTAGGAGTTGTATATCACCTCAAAGTCTGTAGCTTGCCAAAAGCATCCATTTGCAGCTCCCTTGTATTACATCTGCTAGCCAGCTGTGACGGTAGGGCATAACACCCCCCCCCCCCCCAGTACAGCCGTGCCAGCACACACAATTACGCTAACACAACTTTCTTTTATTGAGATTATTGGGGGTTGTATGAGGTGGACCAGTGCTGGTGGCTTCATACCACCAAGAGTACAAATCACCGCTCTGCTGGTATAATAACTCCTTTTAAATCAGAAGTGCTTTGTCCATCTAGCACAGTTTACTGTTATTTCTACATCTGTAAATCACTCTGAACATAAAACCTAATGATCTGCATCCCCCTTTTTCATGAACCCCAGCCAAACAAGAGCACAATGCTGCAGCTGTAGCCATTAAGCTATGGTGGCAGCAAAGCACTCCATTAATACCTCATGCTCAGCAGTTTGTGATGCACGAGAGCTGAATAATTACGCCCTTGTTACCCTCAAATGAGAGGCACAATTGCCAGAAACAAGAATTTACAATTAAAATAACTGTATCGAGTCAAGGACAACATTTGTTCATTCATAAACCAAGCCTTTCTGAGCGAGAGGACTACGAGGCAGAAAACAGACAGGCTTACGTTAACGAGACGGTTGTTTCTAAAGCTGTATTGTACCCCCCCTCAGACAGACCTCCAGAGCCACTTTATCCCAGCTGTTTTGAGAAACGAGCAGGCAGAGCTTTAGCCAATGCTCTTGTTGCTATGAACCGCACTGGTAGGGGAGGTTTAGTTTAGATTTGAGGGACAGGGATGGGAAGCAGGGCTTTAACAATGTGAGTATCAATAACCACTGATCTGCAGCCTTTGAAACACAGCAGACAAGCACAGGAGAGTGAAAATGGGTGTTGTGTTAACAATAAAAATAGAAGTGGTGAGAGTCTGTCCTCCTTTCTGAGGATGCCTAATCGCTCACACCAGGGTAGCAGCTCCACATCTTTGGTTAGTGGTGTGCAGAGATCACAGAACAATTAAGTAACTGTTCCTTCTTTACCTACAGCTCAACATGAACAGGGATTTCAGAATCATATTTGCAATGATAT
The DNA here is from genome assembly GCA_026212715.1 of Elanus axillaris. Lineage (NCBI taxonomy): Eukaryota > Metazoa > Chordata > Aves > Accipitriformes > Accipitridae > Elanus > Elanus axillaris. Next base: position 408,461 of record JANZLQ010000009.1, read on the forward strand.
TTTTGGAAGAGTGACAGCTGGTGCAAAGGAAGTAGTTAAAAAGAAGGCTGTAGTGCAGACAGAGTTGCATTATTTTGAGCAACATTGCACCATTCTCTAAGCAAGGGTAGGACATATGGTAATAAAAAACGTGTCAGGCTTTTTTCTTACAATAGTATGCTTTCAGTAAGTCCACGTGAAGACTAAAAAGAGAGTTCTGAAGCAGACCCCAAACTTAGCACTGCAGAATAGTACATGCTTTCATGCAGCACATCTAGCAACAGCTACCTGACTGGATAGTTGCTGTCCTCATCTGGCACATGAGTCATGCTACAGAAGAATGTGCTTATGCTGTCACCTCCTTGTGAAGCCCTGACTCTCACCTCAGGACTTGCCAACTTCAAAACGGCCAAGTGTGTTTTATTTTCCCAGTCCTGTTCTAATATTCAGCCAAAAGATAATAGGTCATAAGAAGCAAACTGAATGAGCGATCAGGATAGGCAGGCTGGTCAAAGCAAGTGTGCCTGGAGAGGACTGGAATTGCGAGAAGCCCCGTCTGGCATGCTTTACAGCTATGTCTGCCAACATTTCTGTTTGTGGACCCTAATTTTTCCCAGCATGCATAATTTGCATTTTTTGATAATAAGCTTCTCTTCTTTAACTTCTCGAGAGTCCAGGAAATGCTCAGGTACTCCCTATTCCTCTGTTCTCCCACCCATGATCCACAGACCTTTCACTGAAAACTACAGCATAGTACAGACCACAAACATCTTCCGAGCCACCATACGGTGTTATAGGTGCAGATGTTAGTCATGCAGCTGAAGCCTGACTTTGTAATAAAAAGGAGTTTTTAAAAACATCTCTTGGCAGGTTACAAAACAAAAGGAATATAAGTAAAACCCTTTCAAACTGCTTAGCTAAAGGATCTCCTTGAGAAAATACTGATCTGATTGTATTATCAAAAAACCTTCAGGCTACATGTTGAGAAATAAGCAAACGAGTGGAAACAGTATCACGAAAATGCACAGTTCCACTTGTAGCCACACTGACAAGAGGGCGAGGGGGCTTCAACTCCGCTGAAAATACAGGTGGAAAGAGGGCGAAGTCCTCCAGACCAAATCGTTTCGATCACAGGATCGCCTTTGCCCTCTTGTGGGCGAACTTCTCTCCTGCAGCTTCTCAGCAGATGCCTGTGCAGAGGCCACCAACGGGATGCAAAAGCAGCGCTGGCTTTCCTCGTGCTCCCTTTAGCAGGCAAAAAATAGCTGTTCTGAATGCAAAGAGAAATCAAACCCCAAAGCCAGCCGAGCAGTTAACCCTGCTTGGTTCCTGCACGACAGCACGAAGGAGGCTGTGTCATGAAGCAGGTGGCTGGTCGTGCTCCTTGCCGTAGGGAGAAGGCCCACCTGAAAGCAAGGAAGCACCTACGTGCCTTGAACAGCATTGAACAACGGAGGTACGAGCAGAAGTGACCAGGAAAGCCGCAGACTACCAGCCTATATTCTGCCCTGCTGCGCTATCCTGATAATTTACAGTAACCTAACTTGGATTACGCTCCTGAGAAAGGAGTCGTCATGATTCTAGCAATAACATGACTTATGTTATGGCTTATGTGTGGTCATGCTCAAATTATTAAATCTTTATTAAAATTTCTTAGGACTTCTGAGTTTTCTCATGCTGTGTAAATCCACCACTGCTGGATTTAATACAACTTTACAACACTTTTAATACAACATTTTGCTTCAACTGTTTTCTTCCATCTAGTTTTCAAATGTAATGAAAAGCATTAAAGACCTTTTTCCCTTATGAATCCTGATGGCTACACTCATCTCTGGCAACTTCATCAAAGAGACAATTTCACTTTGAATGTTACGATATAAAGAAAAATATACCGTGGCTTTCCAGTTTCAGTGCTGACAATGAAGAAAGTGCCATTCTCCTCCTGTTTACAAGATGACCACCAGGTAAAAAGCAATCTGTAGGATTATGAAACAAAAAAGCTACCCTGCCAGAAAGCATAAAGGTTTACTTCCTTTTCCTCACCCCATACCGCTGACAATCAGACAAGCATTTTTACGGGAGCCAGTGGTTCCCCGTCAACTGGGTAACTGTCGCCTGCATTTTTCTACACCAGAAGAAATTCTTTGCACACCTTTTGCTAGTTTGTGCTCCTTCCTTCAACAAAGTCTGCCACTCTATTTTTTTCTAGCTCCAAGTAATCAAGACAGTAGGAAAGCAGCTCTTGAATTATGCTTGTCACGGTAACCTGTAGACCACGGTATGTGTAAAGGCTATTGCAGACTAATTTGGTCGGACCCTCTGGTAAGAGGCAATACTGACCTTATTGGACCTTCCCGCTGGAAACCTGCAGTGAGAATATCCAGCTTTGCAAGCTGGACCCTCTTCCCGAGTAACACACAAACACAATGCAAGCACTTTCCTCCAAACCAGGAACAAAGAATGATGTTATTTCCTATGGTTGGCTAAGGGAGAACTACATAGCGACACCAAATCAGAGCAGCAGAAATGAGAAACACTTAAGTTATTTACCAATATTTTATTTTAAAAATGATTACAAAAATGTTAGAAAGTTCTTAAGACCAAAAAAGCGTAACACATTAAAAAAAAGACCACAGGTTTAGAATGGAAAAATATTTAAGCATTTCAAAATTATTTAAATGGAAATTCAAGGCAACACTGGCAACAAGACTGTATAAAATTTTTATTTTATATATATAAACCCACTGTATTATCATTCTGATTTAATAATCATTAAAAGTCACTTAAATTCTGAAAGGTATTAAAAGTGATATAGCTCTGAACAGCATAAAAATTACTATCTAGAGAACTGCTTATGTTTACAGCAATAGACTAAAACAAAGATGAATTTCCATCTTAAAGGCACCACCAGCATCTTGATTTGTTACAATTTTATATAACCTTTCAAACATTTCACCAAGTATTTCCCTTCAGTGCAGAACGCTTGGTATTTTTATTGCACAAATTTGAACGAGGATCACCGTGACAGCCATTAAGCAAAAACATCCTGTGCAGAGCTCAGAATTGTGTGAGATAGCTCACTGCTTTTTCAAGTCGGAGGGTGCAAACATAGAACTCAACTGTAACAGACCACAAGCCTTCCCCACTATTTTTAAGCACAGAGTGCAAGCAAGAAGGCACAATTCCTTCACATATTCAGAATACAAAGGGCACTGGTAGCATTGTGATTTTAATGTGGGCTAAACACCAAACACAAAAATGAACATTCACGATCTACACAATGCACGTGCAGATTTTCAGAAGAGAAACTCACAGTCCAGCCACTGAACAACAAGTCCTCACATGTCCTGGAGAATCCTCTGCACGGATTCTCAAGGCACTGTAAACAAAGCCTGAAAGTGTGTGCAGAGCCTTTAAATATTTTTGGACGGGCTCAACTGGAAAAGACGAAAGCTTTTCATGTTTCTGAGCAGGCTCGCAACACCACTGCCAAGCACCATGGTGAAGAAGGGAGAAGACAATCCCTAGGCAGACATACTGGGCCAGTTGCTTCTTTCTACAGGTTTTACTGCCAGTTAAGATTATACAGAGATGGTTACTTTGCAAACAGAAGAAGAAATTTCAAGACAGTTGCTTGTAACAGCACTTCTGCCAGAGCACCCACCACTCTCCTGAACAATCCCTAATCCACTTGAGTCAAAATCAGCCACCTTAATTTAAGCAATTTAAATAGCTGGTTTAAATAAAGTAGGCTGATTTCATCAGAAGCAGGCTGGGAAACAAGCCGACTGCTTTGCTGACAGAGCATGGGAGGGGTAAGAGACATCCAGACACACATGCAGAGCTCCTACAAACCCAGATGTTTAATTCAGCTCCAACGCCATTCTCTGGGATCAATCTCATTAAAAGACAGACACTCAAAGCCTGGATCTGACACCAGAGGCATCAAAGGGGGCACATTAAGACTGCCAGAGACCAGTCTGCTCAGCCACTGCAGCAAGGAAATCTGTCCCCCATCTAGCCTGTGAGGGCAGAAGAGCCAGGAGAGACACACACCTGCCCCTTCATCTTAGGAAGCTGATAGAGCAGTTAAGGAAACGACGCCACAGAAGCGGAGAACGCATACACACTAGCAAACCTGCTTCTCAACATAACAAAAAGAACACCTCATACTTAATAAGCCTAGGGTTAATAGCACCACCATGCAGAAACTGCTTTGTTAGCCAACAACTGGTTTGGAAGCAACAATTTAGCAATTGCCTTAAACCTATAACCAATATGTGACTTGCTTGTAGTATTAAACTACTATGTGACAGATTAATGCCAGCTAAACAGCATCTGGAATGGAGCAATGTGTATTGTTGTAAAGAATAGCAGGACTCCTACTATTAGTCAACTCCTGTGATATACAGGAAAACAACTAACCAGTTTCCCAAAGACTGCTGTTCGTCGTTTTCATTAGCTGCTGGCAACGCTTGCATCCCTTTCAGTCAGAGATGGAATCTGATCCTCCAATCTATGCATGGATCATTCAGTTGTGAAAGAATGGGTATAAATTACCTACTTGGAACAGCTAAAATGAAAATGAAAAACATGCCAAAACACCCTCACTCTTAACAACCCAAAACATGCCAGGGATGCCAGCACGTATGTAGTAACAGAATCCATCAAACCCTTCTGCAAAGGTTGACAGTATGCTTCAAAAGGCCTAATAGTCAGATCATGGGAGTCGGGAGACCTCAAAGTCCCTTCTAACACCAACTCCTTTTGGCACTTTTTCATAAAGGCAACTTGCTCTGTATTTCAGTTTCTCTCTGAAGTGTCAGCAGTAGTTATCATAGATAGGGAGGCCGAGGCAGAGAGGTGACTTTACAGATACCTGTTGGTGCCACTATTTCGAATTCAGGAAAGGACACCAATAACAAAGCACTTAGGTGGAGAAAAGTCTATAGAAAAAGCAGCCAATACCTAGAACTCTATTCACGTATTTTCAAGCTGAGAAAAATTACAAGAAAAATTACCTCAAGATAGAAGACTTGTCACGGTGCTGCATTGCTTAATAAATATCAGCAGCACAGTGCTACTCTTAAACTATATTTACAGCTTTTAATTATAGATCAAGATTTAGACACTATAGACATTTTGACGTGAAAACAAATTCAGTAGAATCCTGGGCAATAAAAAAAAGAAAAAGCCCCTTAGAATATTAATCATAGATATGGACACAATCCCCAAAGTAAGACATTGCAAATCATAGCAGAGATACTTCTCATTATGGCACGCTTCATATCACCAGTAACACTGCTTGTAAACAAAACATCTCTAATCCACCCAGTTGTCGGAGGCAGTTACAGCAAGCTCGGTACACCCAGACTGAGATCAGGTTTTAGTGCAAATGGACACTAATAAATACAAGGGGAAAAAAAAAAAAAGCCTGTCCAGAAAGCACTGCTTCTTTGCAAAGCAGGAAATGCTATGAAGGAAAGTATGTCTATTAGGCATGGCTCTGAAACCAAGCTACAGCTTAAACTTGATGCTTCACACCACCTGTCAAAATTTTACATCCTCCAAGCAAAGTGTAGTGTTAGGCTTAAGTCTCAGAGCTTAGAGAGAGAACATCACAAACTCACGTTCATCAGAAAGTGGCAGCACTGGCAAAAAACTCTGACCTACTTTTACAGTCCCTTGTCTTACAGCAGCTTCCTTGTCCTTTTCCAAATACAGCTTGCTCAGCCAATTTCTGGAGGACTTGGTCTCAATGCTGCCACAACAGGTTACAGGACTATAAATTTGTCAGGCTAGGGTACTGATGGAAACGGGAATTAATGCCTGGAAGACATGGCAAATGTCATGAGCACTCAAACAAGGATTGTTTTTGCATAATCAGCTTTTTCTCATTTGCTTTGGTTTTTTGGACATCTCCTGACTTACAGCAATTTGCTCTACTTTCGAAGGCTCTCGTCTTAAGTGAGGTCTAGCAGTCTTGCTTCTACCTCAGACATTTGAAAAACACCTTTTCACCGCTTCATTTCTTTTACAGCCATCAACATCTGATCCGATACGTCCATCACTCATCTGATATGTGTTTTATCAGTAGTGTTTCTTGCAGTCATACAGCCTGTCGCTTTTAAGACACATCAAGGATACAAGTGCTAATTTACCTGTTTACCAGCTGCCTTAGGAGCAAGAAGTGTCAAGCTAGTGCCCTATTTATAAACAAAGACAATGGTGGGGTCCATAACCATTCTGGCAATACTTACCATTAACTATGCATAAACAAGCTGCATATGGTATGAACCCTGCAAGTAATATTCACCAGGATGCTACCAATGCGCTGTAATGTTTTTCCCATTGATGTTCAGATTGCCACTTTTTGGGTTACTTCATGAAAATATGTATTCATCTTTTTCCTCTCACAGCTGGTTTTTCAAGTTTCTTCCTGCAACTCTTATAGCTTTCAAAACAATATGAAAGAAGATTCTGGCACACAAGTCCAAACTTCGATGACCATGGGGTGCAAAACTGTCTCCTTAATATATCATTAAGTTAGCCCCCCCCTAAAAACCCTACACTTGCTATTCCATTAAACTGATCTCCGCAGACAGAACTGAGACATACAAATAGTAAAAACAAAAAAAAACCCCTTATGTAAGGATAAGCATTTCTGTTAGGCTCCAATTAGGTATCCTTTTATATTCACAGTTTGACTAGTAAGTACAAGAATGAATTCTGCTGTACTAATCTATAACTCATAACAGAAGTATCTGGTCCATTTATACAGAAAATATCTTTAGGGTATAGCTCAGAATTTATGCATCACACATTAATCTTTATTAGTCACCTCTGTCAAAATCAAATCAGCACACTGTTGTCCTTAAGTTATTCTATTTAGACACAAATCTTTGTAGTGTGTGTCACCTGGAGAAGTAGCAGGACCAGTTATTAAGCAGGACCAGTTACCTTGGAACATGATGCTCAAGATGGTGTTACTTGACCTAAGGACTTACAGAAATTTGTGATGAGCAATGCATACAAAATTGATTAGAAGGGAGACAGACATTACCTACAGCGCACTGAAAGTTCATTTTAGTTTGCTCCATTCAAAAAGAATGAAATAATTCCAGAAAGTTAGCTTTGTTTATTCAGTGGCTGATTTTCTGTGTAACTCTGAGCGTTGCCAGGATTTTCAGAGGATCCATCAATGTTTTCTTTCCGACTGTGAAAACACTCTATAATAATTTCAGCTGAAAATGCACCACTTGCAAGAAATCCAAACGCCTGTGAAAGGAATATATAATTTTAAAATGTACAAACATTGTTTGGAGAGATTTGCTGGATGATTTACATACATTAATAACGCTTATATATTAAGTTTCCAACCCTCCTTAAATCAGCAGTTCCATTTAAATGCGAAACAAATCGGAAATCATAATTCTAGCATATTTAATGCCAAAGTTTTTACAGTTCTCATTCTCTTAATGAGGTGTGAACTGTACAATGTGTTCTAAAGAGCCCTTAATAGTAAAAGTATATTTATTTTATTGCAAAAAATTAGTTATTAAAGAAGCATGGCATTTGTGGTGTAGCAGAGTATTTATCCAAGAGATGGCTGCTGATTAAAGGGGCTAATTGAATAAGAGTAACATGTGGAAGGTGAAGGGAGATGAGATCTCCAGTCCTTACTGGGTCAGCAAGGGGGGGATGAAATGACACGTTGTTAATGACATTTCATTATTAGTCATAGCAAGATAGTGGTAAGGAGAAGGTTGTTTTTAGCAGCTTCTACCAAACAAGGATACACAAGCCTTACTCTCACTTTTACCTAAATTTTACACAACTAGTTTGGGCCAAAGCGATTTGACACTAAGTCTTAAATCACAACAGTTGGGTTTTTTTTCCAACTCCAGAAAAAAGACCTGAAAGACTTTATACTCAAACCATTAGGTTTGAATATATATCAACATCACAGAAGATGACTACACAAAAGTGTGTATCTCTAATAGCTTGTGCTGCCTGTGGAACAGAATTATTTTGCTTTCTTTCCTAACTCATTTTTTCTCATTCAAGAATAAAATAAAATATTATCTTTTAAACTCACATATTCACAATTCCAAGGTTATTCAAAAGAAGTGCCAAATGAGCAAGGAATTCTGAGATCCACAGCATCCCAAAGCCTCTTCAGTGTCCCCCAGGAGACGCATGCCCTGTTGCTCTTCTATTTCTGTCACTGAGGAAACTGCCGCTCTTACTGCAGCCTTTACAAGTCAGCATTCTTCACATATGCCTTATAATGCCTTTTATCAAAGGCATGATTTCTCGCTGACTTTGTGAGGTGGTGGCATTATGAAAGGACAATTGAGGAAAAAAGTAGGCATTTCAGGTATCGGAGAACTGGGGAAGCTGTGAGAGAGAGCAGCGTCAAAAGAGTGACAGATGACAGGAAATAATAAGGAGCCAAGGCAGTGAAGTCTGAGGAACCCAGAAGCAAGCTGCAAACCCTGGGGAGCTGCAAGTGCATGCAGAGCTTTCCAGCAATACTGAAGAATGCCTGCTCTTTGGATTTCCTTCGTTAAGTTTCTGGAAGGTCTTAAAAATAGCTAATTCCTCCTAAAACACTGCAATGCACTGAATTCTCTTCCCTGCCCAGTTTCTTCCCTGCAAACTGAGTGAGGTATAGAAGACAGAGAAATTCACATACAAGATAAACACAAAGAAAATGATGCAATTTTAAGACTTACACATGCAGCTTTTTCAACAGCAGACCCAGAGCTGGTCACAGCAAGCACTATTGATGCTAACAGAAAACAGACACCTATGGCTCGCACAGTCCATAAATTCTGCAAGTATAAAAAAAAAAGAATGTTACAGAATTGTAGATATACTACCTGAAAAAGAGCAAGCATCATAACAGCAGCTGAGTTAACCTGCCAGTGAATTTACGCTTTGAAACTCTGATGATAACGGGAGCTTCAGAAAATATGTTGCACAGCCATATTCCAAACAACATTCAACATAATCGACTATTTAAAACAGTGTGCATGACATACTCCCCTGATTTTGTTGTCTTTAAGTATTTCATTCATTTCACCTAACTTTTTTCCACAATCAAATTCAAGCTCAGGTCAACCATGCTAGCTATGTGTATTGGGTTTCTGTGGCAAGGTTTTGGTAGTGGGGGGGTTACAGGGGTGGCTTCTGTGAGAAGCTGCTGGA
>JANZLQ010000009.1:417752-455494 GCA_026212715.1 Elanus axillaris
GGGGGGGAGTGATAGAACGACTTGGTGGGCACCTGGCGTCCAGCCATGGTCAACCCATCACAATTCCCTATGTAAAACATCTGGGAAATCAGCAACCTGTAAGTAAATGTGTTCATTCAAATCTCTTACTACGCTCCCTTATCTGTACCTTCATGTAAAAAAACCTACTGTTTGCTCTGAAGACAAATAGGAAGGGACACTCATAAGACAGTGTAATATTTACTGATTTTACAGAGAAACTTGGTGCCACTGCTGGATCTTCTGAAATATATAAAAGCATAAACTATAACAAGTATGATTATTATCAAAAAGGAGGTAGGCTACATCCAGTAGGAAAATAGATAGGGTAAACAGGCAAGTTACAAGTATCATGCTGGCAGTAAACTGTGTTCTGTGTATGTACATATATGCAATGACTACACAGTAGTATCAGTGTGCGTGAAAGACTTTCACCCAAGTTCTAAAATCCTGCAGGTAACCAATATGACAATTTTGGAAAAGTTGTTAATATAAAAGGGACTCTCAAAGTTGACTCATTTTTTAACTATAAGCTACTTTAATCTACCCTTTAAATAGAGAAGAAAAGGAGAGTCATTCTGCATAGTCTTTTTACTCTGCAGTAGTCTTTAAGCATTTACAAGAAATCATTTGTTTTTTAAAAAAAAATATTTCCTTACCACTGTCTGTACTTTATCTTCCCCAAATGTTTCATATACATCAGTGCAATACACACACAGGATCAGGAGGCTCAAAAGAAAGGCACTGCAGCTTATGAATTCAAAGAAGTAAAGTCCACCACACTTGATACAATCCTCCACAATTTCTTCACAAATAACAGCCAGAAGAGAGAGAATCTGCAAACAAAGAACACGCTTGAGTTGGATCAAGTCTCTTAGTATCTTCAGCAAATAGACATCTCCGATATGAACAACAATAAAGACAGCTGTAAGGAAAGTCCTCAATCTAAAAAGAACCCGGTAAAATTCTGCACTATTTTCTTACAGGCAGAAATAATCACACAGTGACAGGGTTTACACTTGCTGTTAAAAGTTGGTCAATAAACTACACTCAGTTAAGCTGAGCACACACTGCCAAATACAGGCTTCTTGATTAGGCAGTCAAGATTCCTGATTTGTGGTTTTGTGCGATTGCCAGTTGGAAGCAGACAGGGCAGACAGCGTGGCGAGCACACGTCCCACTCAGAATGAGCAAAAAATACTATTGCTTACTACTTAAAACTGCACTTAATTTTAAATGCATTTGGGTTCAGGGCAGAGGGGGAAATTGGATGGCATTGACACAGTCTGCTACCTCTCTGAACATGTACAGCTGACATCACCTCTCTTAATAAAACTTCAGAGAAAGTGCATGTAGCTAATAGCTCATGTGCTTATGACCCAGTAATGACAGAAGCTCAGCTGTACTTATAGGAACCAAAACTTTAAACTATGTTTAACTATGTTGGACAGTGTTTAATCTATGTAGAAGCTTATGTTCACCTTCCTGCCAGATTATGTTTTGAGGAAAGAACGCAAGTTCATTCCTGTACAGTCACCATATACCTATTGCTGGATTTTCTACTATTTTATTGTACAAGCAAGAATATCGCTTTATTTAGATGTTCTCTCATTTTGGCTACTTCCTGGTAGTTTCCTTCATCCCATAAAGTTGACACAGCATTACAGATCCTTGTACTAAGGAGTTCACCGAATTAAAACAAAACCATTAGTAGGAATCAGGCTTGGTCATAAAATCGAGACTGACAGAAGAACGATCATATTTTTAGTAAGAGTATATGGGCAATAATGAGGTTGACAGTTCTTCCTTAAAAAAAATTAAAAAAATCAAATTCTAAAATTCAGAACTGTTCTTGGAAAATAACCACCACCCTTTGGTTTCAGTTTTCTGACAGTAAAAATAAGAACAATAACTTAGCACCTGGGAACTCTAAATTCCCCCTGCTAAGGCAGACCTTAGAAGGGCACTTCAAAGCATCATGTTTTTAAAACACGGCAATCATATAAAGTAAACAGGATCTCAGAAAGGGAAAGAACCAGAGCTGGGCAACTACAATATTACTATCAGGTCTCCACATACTTCCCTTCTCTCCCACAGCAGCTGGCAAGGCAAACTTCTCAGCAGCCCTCACACCTGAAACAGTGACTACAATGGCTGTCCGAAGAATGATTTGAACTCTGAATTTCCAACTTTCAAGTATTTTTTTTGCATTTCAAAAGATTTGCTTACAGCTGCGTCCAATGACTCTCAATTTCACATTTTTCACAAGGTCAGCTAAAGCGTGAGATACAAAGAGCTAGAACTATGCATGAAAAATGTATCGGCACTGAAAGCTGAATGCCATCACTTTCACCTGGGATGAAACAGAACAGAAAGGAAATAAACCTGCCCTTAAAAGAATTTATAAGCCCAGATAACCATAATATGATCTAAATAAGTGAAAAAAACCTCTCCGTTGAATGTACAAACAAGCAGAAAAAAAATCCCACTCAAAGAGTAGCTTAGCTATAAAGGGTTCAGTGTCAAATAAATGAGATTTACCAAGTGGAGTCATATGTGGGACTTGTCCAAATCAATATTCAATTTTTTATTAATAAGCTGAATAACAAAATAGAGTACATCATTAAAAAAGCTTTGGCTTGAGGAACTCTGATTAAAGTAGTGTATCAACAGCACATTTATAAGCTACCAGAGAGTTCTGCTTGGATTTCTTAACTTGCTTCTTCATATCACTCTCGAGAAACAAAAGGGATTACTCTGTTGTCCTACTACAAAAAACCCCAACAAAACAAAAAAACAACTTTTAAATACCACTAAAAGAGTAACTCCTAATTTCAGTTTATATAGTCACAGTTATATAACATAGCAAGAAGTTTTTACTAGTATTAGCCAGAAGATTGTCTCTATTATTCATCTGCATTTTAGTAACATCCTGCTATTAGATACAGCATAAATACATGAGCCACTTTAAACAAGCCAGGAGATTCCACATTTCATTCAGTTTCCCAAGAACTGTTCTGCTGGAGATCCAACTTTGTCAACGTTAGTCCTGGGATGAACACAGACCTCTACAGGCTTACATGAAGCAGCCAATGCTCCTTCTATTTTCTTTTTATATCTGCCCTCTCCACATCGATCCCATGGAGAATCCCTAGCAGCCGATGCCCAGAATATCACTACTGCTTTTGTCTGAGCTGTCAATAACAAGTGAAGAGCGGCAGCTCAGTAGTTCCTCATGTTCTTGACAGCTAAACCTTCTGGGCAGAGCTTCTTTCACCCCGAAGCCCAGGGTAACACCTGAAGACAAAAGCAGGGAGCCGCCACCTTCTTTCCCTCTTGCCCTGAGCCCTGCACAGCTGCGGATGCAGTGCCAGCATTAGTGGGCAGGCAGAGATTACCCAGCAGGTAGGTCCAGAGCATGCAAGGGCTGCAGAGAGGAGCACAGGGACACAGAGAGGCTGGCACCAGGCTTGCTGGTTCCTGCAGGAAAATCCACACCTCGCCATATGCATGCACTGCTGGCTGTAAAGGGAAAAGCATCATTGGAGACACAGTTTTTAAACATCTTTTTTGAAAATTATTAGTCCTAACTAATTAGTCCATATGTATACCAGAAATTAAACATCTTCATCTGTGCCTTATCAGCAAGAAGTTATTCATTACTATGGATATTACTGTTGGAAGTTTCTACACAAGTGTCAAGTTTCTAAAGTAGATTTAGTAAGTGAAAGGCTACAAAAGAATGCTATGGGGAAAAAAAAGCAGATCAATGAACTTTCCAACAGGCCTGTGAAAATGCTCAGCAGTTTCTAGTACAAAATCCTCTAATTGAGATGGGTGCACATATTAATTCTGTAGGCCTCCTCAATCAGGGCTAATATAGGAAGGGAACAGCTCAGAAAAAGAGCAGGCGTTTAAGACTGAGTTACAATTTTCCTTTCCAGTTAGGGTATTTTGGTTAAAGTCAAACAATAGTTGATGACAAGTATTTCTGTTCTAGATAAGAATTCATTTCTACCTCAATCTTGGCACAATATGCACTGTGCCATTTACTTTGTGCAGAATTTGAACCAGTCATAGACTAACAAAAACATCCCACCTATATACCCCCCCCAGTCTAGAAACCATGCAATAAGCATGCCTCCCAGCATCTTTTGGCAGTTACATTTTCCTTATTTTATTTGCCCCAAGAGCTTTAAAAAACAGGCTAAGATTACAACGTATGGCATTATTAATCAGAAGAAAAGCATTTCTAAGGTCTAGAAACTAGTTTTCTGCAGGTGATTTCACAGTATTTTGTGAACCACTTAATCACTTCTGTAACGAAGACAGCTGATTTTCTGAGTGCGAGACCCTGTTTAGCAGTCCACATGAGTGCTTATCAGTGCATAATTCCAATAACAACCACTACTGTTACACAAGGCTGATAGATGTTAATGACCATCACCAGCACTTCCAAAAATCAACACTTTCCCAGAACAGGAACATATTTCTTCCTGCAGATACTGAGGCTTCCACCTTCAGGAATTTCTGGGGCTCTTTTAAAGTGTTTTGACAAAGAACTCCAAGATCTGTGTGTTTTGATAAAGGGATACAAATGGGGGAGGAAAAAATGTGAGAAATTAGGAGGGTGAATGACTGTAACTCTATTTGCTTTTTCCTCTCATTGAAGGACAGGTACAGGCCATAAACTGCTAATTCTTTAGTAGCATATCAAGCAACTGTCCATACTGTTTAGGTTAATCGTAATTTTCCTTCTTCCAACCTATAAAGCTTTTTAAATAATGCCTCTGTTCAGGTAAACAGTTTAAGACTTTGGTACACCAGTAAATTTGCCTATGTAATGGTTTGTTTTAGTTGGTGAACCTACTTATATAAACAATCTGCTTGTCTGGGAGCAACAGCCAGCAGATCTTTATTAATTTCCAGTAGATGAAGTAAAAGTTTGTCTCCTACTATATTTATTTATTTAAAGCCTTCTTGGGTGTGATTTATTTTTAAACACTCTTAGAAAATATTATTTTTGGCAGCGTTACCATTACCTTTACCACCACTGAAGAATCTTAGAATGCTTCTGGTTGAGGGTTTTAGCTGTGTATGAAACAAAGGTTAAAACCCCTCTTTTCTGCGATGATGAAATAATGAGAAAGGGTTGGAAATCACCTACATTTCCCATGAGCATGAGACATCTGACTAAAAAGCCACTCTGTTGGCTGGAAAATGTACCCTGACACACATTTACAGTCAGCTGCCCTTTCCCACTGTTAGTTTCACTACCTCCCCCAGCAGTACTTAAGAAAGACGCTCCTCCCGACCTTATCAGCAGTCACACTGGCACATTTTGGAAGAGCCCATTGCCAAGCGTAGAACAAATGGCAGCCTGAATCATGCGCCCAACTGCTGAACGCGTTCGGGAATAACATCACATGTAGCAAAACGCAAGCAGAATATAAGCCTTCTATTTCCTGGTGGGCACAGGACTACCCAATGCAAAGCGATGCACTGTGACGTCTCATACAATAGGCCACCATCAACACTGCACGTTTCTAGTGCAATTTTCTACCATGAATCACGGAAGAAACGAGCGCTCTGATTTTAGCACAGAGAATGGGGCACAATAAGCTTACAAACGGGCTACACGGGCGGCAGGAGAGGGAGGTGGGATCTGATGACCCAGCACGCCCTTCCCAGTTCTACCACCCCACCCTGAGGTTCAACCAAAGGCTTCTGCCTCCTGCTTTCATCCAACGTGGCCCTCAGAAGAAAATACTAAGTTTCCTGTGAGGCTTCCCTCTGATTTGAAACCTTAAGGACAGCAGGCAGCTGAACCACTCCGGCTGCAGCACCCAACCTTGGTCGCATGACCATCAGACGTCAACACCTGCTCCTGGAGCTAGAACACGAAAAAGGAACAAGGCTGTTACTTCCCCACCATAAAATAATCTGAACCTGGACAGACGATGCTATTATAAGAGGCTACGCCAGCTTTCCACCCGAGTTACAAGTCTGCGCAGCTGCAGCGAGGAAGAGCGGCGGTGGGCTCTGCCCCGGGGACCCCTCAAGTCAGGCGCTCTGGTGACAGGCAGAAACGACTCCCCCGAAGCCTGCCTAGGCCCGTCTCCCCCAGCCTGCGCTTTGCCACCGAGGGGTTCAGGGGTTTGAAGAGGCGGATTTTCAGCATTGCCCCAAAATCGTATAATAACACGCCCGTTTCTACACCAAAGCCGCACTTTCAGCGAGCAGGGACATCCTGTAAAGGACGCGGTAGCAGCTGCCCGGTCCCAGCCCCGCGCACCCCGGCCTGACTTTCGGCTTCTCCCCGCTCTCGGTCAGTCGGTCAGTCAGTCAGTCAGTCAGTCGGTCAAGTCAGTCAGTCAGCAACCGCCCGCCGGCGGGCGGCAACGGCCGCCCTGGCTGCGCACCCCCGCCTGGGCTCGCCGTCCCGCCGCTCCCCGGCGGGCTGAGGAGAGGCGAGGAGGGGACTCACCGCTTGGAAGGCTTTGGTCGGCAGCCGCCATCCGCGGAGGTGCCGCAGGGTGCAGCCGAAGGGGCGGCGGGACGGCTTGGCCTGCGGCTCGGTGGTCTCGTTGTAGACGTTGTCCATGGCCGCGCCGCCGCCGGCCGCCAGCTGAGGTAAAGCGAAAGCGAACGGGCGGCGGCGGGAGAGGCGGGGAAGGAGAAGGGGAAGGGGAAGGCGGCGGAGGCCCGCCTAGGCCCCGGCGGGACAAAGGGGCTTCCTGCAGCGAGCGCCATCGCTCCCCCCGGCGGCCGGCCTGAGGGGGACGGCGGGGGCTGAGGCGGCGGCGAGGCCTGAGGCGACTCCCGCCTCAGGCCTGGGGCTGTTCTCAGCTTGGTACCAGGTGCTTATTAGGAGGAGTTTGCACGATTATTAACTTGCCCGTTGTCACGTGAGATTACGACATCGGAAGGATTTTTTTAAGCCAAAGCTTTCCTGGTTTATATTCCTTGTTGTCAGTGAGAGAAAACACTAATATCCTCGGGGAATCTCTACCACACTTCCATACCTTTGCCCAAATCAGCTTTTAAGCAGCTTTTGGTGCCTATGTAAGAGTAGATCAAGCCCACTGTATGTAAGCAAAGGTGCGTTGCATTCACTTCTATATTATTAATGTGTTATCCACAGAACTATTATGGTCCTTCGTAGTCAAGTTCAGATATACTTCACTCGCTTGAATTCAGTCAAATACAGTCCGCTGATAGAAAAGTGGCGATTTGCTTTACACATGCCTACAGAACAGAGCAGGCTGTTCGGATGCTGCCGCTCTTCAGAACCGCAGAGGGAAGGGGAAGGATGTGTGCTGCAGGGACCCATGAGGTAGCTGCTATTCTTAACTCCGCCAAGGGCCACCGTTAACCGGACAGATGCAGTAGAATGGGCCAGATAAAAGCGGCTGGGCCAGGCTTTGTGCTGAGTGCGTATCAGCAGGCCGTACACCTGACCTCCCAGTAAGACAACACAAACCAGGGGAACATGTGGGGTCGCCTGGCAGGATGATACAGACTAGTCCGTGCCATAAATGATGTTCGGCTGCAGGAATTGGCTTGAGAGGCAAATGAGTAGG
Source organism: Elanus axillaris (assembly GCA_026212715.1). Classification (NCBI taxonomy): domain Eukaryota; kingdom Metazoa; phylum Chordata; class Aves; order Accipitriformes; family Accipitridae; genus Elanus; species Elanus axillaris. The sequence continues at coordinate 425,354 of JANZLQ010000009.1, forward strand.
ACAAGTCCTGTAGTTCCCAAGGCATGGGAGTTTCCACTAAAATAAGTAAGGTATTGCCATGGGTGTGCCCTAGCTTCTGCCTGGGGTTGGGATGAGTCTAATGTAGCTCTGCTGGCGGCATTCCAGACTGCAGGACTGAGCAGGTAGGTGTAGTCAGTAACATTTACTGTTACCACTTACAAGTCCCCAGTGCCTTCATTACCTTTTTTTTTTACATATGTACATTATAAATAAGATTACATTACAGAGGCTGGCATCTCTCTTCTGAAGGAAATTCCCTTTTTGTTTTGTTTTCTTCCTTGGTGATATCTCAAAATTGGCTGAATAACTCGAAAGCCACAAAGTGTATGACTAGGCTATGCTGTGGTCTGAGGGAGACAGGACTTAACGGAGATAGAAGCAATTGTCCGTTCTTTTCAGGTGTTTGGTAGCATCCAAGGCTATTTTGTAGTTGTTCCCTTTTGAATCTTTACCAATGTCTTGATGCAGCAATGCTATATTACAAACACAGATGTTAAGTGTTGACGACAACTGTCTTGAGGAGAGACTGCTTTTTGAGGAGTCACAGAAACACAAGCCTACAAAAGATAAAATATACAGCAACCTTTTTCGAGTTACTGCTGTCTTTACGAGTTTTTCCTGTTCAGGCCTTCTCCAGGAAATACATGTCAATGATGCATGAATTATAAAGGCTAGCTTGCCATTTAAAGCCTAACTTATTTAGGCCACTTTATTTATTTATAAGGAGGTGCAGGAAAAGCAAAACAACAGCAAAGCTACAGGAACTGCAAGATCATGTGACAGAGAAGGAATGAAAACTGGACAACAGCATAGAACCCAATAGCTCAAAAATACTTCCAAGCATTATGTTAAAACATACAAATGCAGCTATTCATACAAACAGCAGGTGTTCTTCACCCTTTTCATCAGCACTGTCTTTCAAGTACAGTATATCTCTCCTTTAAAGAGGGAATGCAAATCAAAACAACAGTTATGATAAATAACAAGGCTGTTTAATGCAAATAAATGTAATTAGCTGGCTGAAATGTAATGGAAATCTCATTCCAGATGTACATCTATTCATTTCCTTCTGTTTATGTGCTACACCTGACAGAGTTTTCCGAAAAGAGAAGTCTTTCTTACCCCTCCACAGCCTCTGCTGGAAGGGCAGGACCAGAGCTAAAGGCAGGACATAGTGACAGAGAAGCACCCCTGGAGTTAGATCCTGAACTCGGTAACATCTCCAGTCAGGCAGGCAAAAAGTGGGAGATCCATGGAAGCACATTAGTGATGAGTGACCTAGTTTTCTCCCTCATTACATCTCCAAAGACACCCACCATAGTGACCAAAAAGTAATACAAATTAAGTTGAGAAAGCCACCTCATTAGGGGAAGATTACATACACTGTACACAGTATAGCTGTATGACAGTTACCACTCCTTGCCACTGATGTTGAAATAATTTACAAAGAAGTGTGACTGGAGCTCCTTGAAGCAACTGAATAAATGCCAACTGCTGGAATAAGGCGGATACAGGCCAGAGCTGCACCACTGTTTTCATAAAGTGATGCCCCGGTGGATCTTTGGCACTAGCTTTGTGCTGTGTTACAGTATAGTGCTAAAGCCCAAGTCCCTCACGCTCAGAATTGGCAACAGGGCTCCACTGACCCCAAGAATGAGTATTCTCCTTTTCCCATGTTCATAAATACAGTTGTGGGGTTTTTTTTTTTTGGTTTTGTTCTTATTCTCAGAAGGTGAGGGAGAAGCAAGTAGAGAGGAATGGGAAACCAACTTAAAAGTCCAAACCACTGAAGGAGCCAGACTCTTTTCCATTTGAAGGGTGGTGAGGTTTATTGCTATGGCACAACTCGGGGAGCTCCACTGAAGTCAGCCAGGCGGAGGCATGGCTTTCTCCCTGGTCTCAGTTCTGGTGTTCCCACACAGGGATCTCAACAGCTTTTGTTCACGACTCTAGCCCTGTGTATTACGACTAGCTAGCAAATGGAATATTCCAAGTACTATGACAAAGAACTCAGAAAAGACTTGAAGATGTTGCATCTGCTGAAGCTTCTTCAGCTCTTGAGGCTCTATTTTTGGGCTCAGTGTTGCAACTGAACTTCACAACCCCCTATCACCATACTAACGTGCTAGAATGTGTGATTTTTAAACAGCTGAAGAACTAACATTTTTAACAGCAACCTGAGTATCCCTTATGGCACAAGAGAGAAAAAAAAAACCTCAACTCTTTGCATTTCCAAATGCAGGGTTAGGCCAACTCTGTCAGTGGTTTTCTGCATACATCTGCATGGCACAGAGAAGCATAAAGCCAGGTGGTATTTGACAGGCAACAGTCCTACAAATTAAATTTGCTCCCCAAAAAGAGAGTGCAGCCCAACAGGCTGGTACTTGGATTTCAGCTGCATCACTAGAAATTTAAGGTTAGTATAGTATGGTAGCTAGTCTATATAATCTAAAAGTCATATGCACATTTCAGAGACTGCCATTTTCTGCCAAAAAATACAAAATGTCTGGAAATAAGGTGGCCATTTACTCAAAATTTTAAAGCTTCAAATCTGCAGAACAGCTTTATTACAACCAGTATACTCAAAGAACTGATAGAGGAACATGGTAGAGAAGAGGAAGAGAAGATATGTGAAATTCCACCAAAACAGTTTAGTTTGAAGCCAATCAGCTCGTTGTTTACACAGAACTAGCCCTGAAAGTCTAAAGGAATTTATTTGGTTTATTTATTTTGTAGTGGTTTTGCACTAATCATACTGCAAAAGCATTTAAAAATATTAATTGTTCTTTATCACTGTATTACTTCTTTGCTGTCTGCATCTTGTGTGCCAGACTGAAACTTTGTACCAAATGAATTATAAACTAAAGAATTAAAGGCACACAAGAGTGATTAGAAGTAAAATTAAAGTTATTAATGCTATTTTTCTTTTAAAAATTGGGGTCATCACAAACCTAACCCATCTACAGTTTAGGGCATGAAAGCACAATAAAGGATGATGCAGGAAGACCATTGCCAAATTAGCTTAATTGTTTTACCAGATTTCTTTCTTTCTTGGTTTTGGTGCCTGACTTGGTGAAGGAAGGAGTACAGGGAGAAGGACTCACTGTCACAGAGATTCCTTTTGCATCATCGTTCTGGTAAATTCCACCTTAATGGTCTACTCTCATCAAAGCAGTAGTCAGGGGGATTGAAACTCAAGAGAACAAAGCAACCAGCCCAGTAGTCTTGGTCTCAGAGGGAAACAAGAAGCCAAAGCCATGTTACAGAGAAACACATTCTCAGATATTTTCCTTATGTGGTAAAGATACCTTAAAGTCTCCCCCCCCCCAACCCCAACCAGTGTGAGCAGGCTGTAGAGATAGTGACAGCAGCATTAAGAGAATTTGAACTTTAAGGAGGGAAGCAGGCTACTTCAGTCCTGTAGAATGAAAAGGCACATTAGGGAGACAGCCTTTTTGTAAATAATAATAATAAAAAACCCAACAAAAGAAACCCCAACTAAACAAAAGAGCTATTAGGGTTTAGGGAAGAAATCCATTTAGAAGCCTTAAATATACAGAAATGAGATTTTGCCAACTGTTATAAGTAAAATTGTGAGTCATTCATAAGGTTTTCCCCTGTCCCAGCCTCCACAAAAAGGACACAATGCAACTGCTCTTAATAGTCTAGTTTTCCAGCTTCAGAAAGGGTGCTGTGCTTTGATAGATGCTCAAATGATCTGAAAGACTGCAGGAGCTAAAGTTTTCTTTCAAACACCTGGACAGTACCAGCTAGTTTAGGATGTTGCCCTAAAATCCAAAGTTTCAGCCCACCAACACATACCACTGCAGTTGTACAAGGAAGGGTACAGGTGATGATATGAGCAGGACCCATTCCCTCAAGCATATTTCAAATTCTGTTTCAAGTTTACATACAGAATCTGGGTAACTCTTCTGATACTGGTGCATGCCATGCACCCATGATTGGAAGCTTAATTTTTTTTTCAAGACATAATTTATTCTATACAGTTGTTCATCAGAAGGTCATGCATTTCTCCATATGCCACCTTTACTGAATCACTGCCATAAGCAAAATTTTAAGGACTCTAGTTTGAACAATTGATCCATAGTTAAGATTCTCTACTGAAACTTGTCAGCCCACAATTCAATATTCTTGAGTCAACTTTAACAAGTATGCTTAAAACTTCAGGGAGTTCAACACACAACAGAACGTATGTTTTTCTTAAGTAAATTTAGGTATTTTGAAAATATGGAGGTAATTCACTAGAACCACTACAGAATGCAGAAATTGGAGAAGAGTACCAGCATGTTCAAAATAAAGAGCGTTTACTCTCTCCTCTTCAGTGTTTCAGAAGTTTTCCAAGTAATCAGAGAAATTAACATAAGATTGATTAAAAAAACCCTAGAAAACCTGAATTCATTGAAGTAGTCTCTTGGCAATCATTTGATCAGTATATACTTTTTACACTTCCTATTCTTTGGCTATCAGTAGAAAGTGACCACAGACTTCACATAGAACAGTAAAGTGAAGCTTGAGATTTGTGTATTGAAAGCTTAAGTCCTAACCTCCCTCAACTAACTGGACAATATACCGGAGTCATCAGCAGGATCCTTAGTGTAACTAGTGTGCTTTTAAAACACATTACAGCAGAAACGGCCCAAGTCAGATAAGCTAGTTTTACTCCTAGGAACAAACACTGCAGACTTGCCCACTTCCTTCCAGAAACAATGTTTTAAGGAAGTTTAAATATCTGCCAGCAATATTATTCACCCAAACATAAAATATAAAAGCATGTTTTAAGACGTTTTATACCACATACTTAGATTTAACTGTAAAGAAACAAGAACACGATGGCTTCAATGACTTCAATGAAAGTGACTTAAATTTGAATGCAGAGAATACTTTATTAACTGATTACAGTTTTGATGACCAATTTTAAACCGTAACTAATGTGGGAAACAATGGGGAACATTAAGGCTGAGCCATATATATATAGACAAATCTGGATACTGATAATCTGTACATTTAACCTCTGCTTTTTCTTTATACATCTTTTATTCAGTGTCTGAAATTAATCAAAAGAGAAAAACCAAAAAACTGGCCACTAATTTAGTCTTAGATCTGGAATCAATTTTTGCATGGGTTTTTGAATGCAGTGTAAATCTCACTGGAGATCAAACAGATTTTTTTAGCCATACTCCAAATGAGGCATTCAAGTATAACTGGAGTTTGCTGTTGTTACAGCTTTGTGCAATTAGTTTTCTCTTCCAAAAAAATAGTAGTTGTTCTCTCCTGTAGAGGTTCCTCTATTTAAGATAGTATTAAACTTGCCTAACAGGTTGGGAAATCAATATAAATTAAGTGCCTGTGGTGTGTATCAGTTTTCCTGCTCTAAGCAACCCCTATCACTTAAGTGGACATACTTGCAATTTTACAGAATTACACTGACTTTTCAACAAAACCCAGAACAAAATTATTTTACTATTCTTGCACTGTGAACTGTACTCCTACATGATGTGATAACCATTTTCCATCTGTACAGCTCTCTTTTGTAAAGTTGGGCAACACATATGAAAGACAGACAGACATCAACTCTTTGTGTTCTGAAAGATATTTCAGTTCTTTAGTTCCAGTCACTGAACGAAGAGGCAGAGGCAAGTTTGAATTATCCCAGAAAATTGAACAATTGGTTTTATTTGGTGTCTTCAAGATGCTTCACCTTCTGTAGGAGATGTAGGTGTTGTAGGAGAGACCATTTCAGGTTTTCGTGAAATTCTGTCCAATTCTGCCTGAACATCTGTTAAAACTGGCTTCTGACCTACAAAATAAATGCATATCATTCCATCATGTTTATGAAACAGTTTTGGGAAAGCCTATAGTAGCTTTAATTCTCAAATCAGACAAATCCTAAGAATTGTTACTGCCCACTTTGTGTGCAGAGCAAAGGGCTAAGGCAAAAACTCAAAAGAAACAGAAAGGAAACAATAGAAAGAAAGTCACATCCTATATTTCCAATTCCTCATAGAAGCTTCCATAATTATATATTAATTGTCAGTATATGAAGAGTTAATGTAAAGTATAAAATACAGAAAAGACTATTAAGGCTAGCAGTTATGACTACTTCTACACACTTTTATGCACCATATGTATTTTAAATAATTCTGAATGTAAATCGGGGTTTCACCACAGTTCAGTGACGGCAGTTCTACATACTTGGTCAGCATAAACCTGGCACCGCTGCTCATGGGTGTGCACAGACCTGCAAATGGCAAATCCCTTTCTCTCCCCACCTGCTCACCTCCTCCCTACCTTGGAATGGCACAAACATTTGTATAGTCACACTTAGACCTGATCCAAGCTTAAAATACACCATTTTTTCCCCCCACCATTTTACTCTTACTCCCCAGTCTAGGTTTCTATCCTGCCATGTTCTATCACAAGAATAGAGAAGACAGTGTGGGAAAGGCAGCTTAGAGTCTAACACCATGAAAAGTGTACACAGTATCACAGGCTGTAAAGGAAAACTCACACACATGTAGTTTTAGCAGCACCACAGCATCCTTTCTGAAGATGCAAATTAAGAGGAACTATCCACAAAGCTAATTTTTGCCAGATGTACTATGCTGCTCTTCAAATCTTTTAACAAAAGCTGATACTGTATCAGAATTCAAGTAGCTAATATTCCAACTAATAAGCAGAGGAATTTCCCATAGCTGCTGAGAGGAAAAGTAATTCTTGAATCCCAAACTACTCTCTTAACAGCCAATTTTCAGATGTGAAGAGTGAGTGTCATAGATAACACTAAACACAAGACAGCAAATACTGGGGAACGTGAAGAGGCCACATCTAAGCCGAAGTTATTTGTATTTATGTTAATTCCTTGAAAACCTTGTCCTTTGCAACATTAAACTGACTACATCCTAACTCTTCTTTTGTTGCATATTAGGAAATTTCCAAGAATATTTTTGCTCCTTAGTAGTTTAATACTGTTCTTGAGTTTTCTGCCATGGCCCTGGACACAACACTTTTCTGGAGTGCTGCCTCCATCTGCTTGGCATCACCCAAACCTGCTGCCGGCCACTCCCCATAGGATTTTCAGTGGGTGCTCTCTGCACCACATATTGCATCAGCTCCATTTGTTGGAACAATCGTCATAAGCTGTTCAAACTAGCACTGCTGACTTTGCCTACAGCAGATTAGGAAGTACTCATAAACTTTGCTCAGCCAACTGAGCTTTGCATTTTAAAAAGGGAAGTGTACACAGGTAAAAAAATTTTCAGGGTCAGTCTACACAAAATGTTAGTGGGAAGCATGTTCTTTTACTACATAAAAGTAAACATTAATGTCAAGTACCAATGAAACACCAGCATTCTCACCTAAGTGCAGCATTACTAACCTCTGGGGAAGCATGGAGGGAAGATGTCTGTATAGGTATGTTCTTAAGTAATACAGAAACATTTTAATCTGTAATAGCAAGAAGCACCAGAGTAATCTTGCATCTAGCTTTAGAGCAGTCACTATTAGACATTTTTAGATTAATACTAATTATTAATCACATCATATAAAAAAAGGCTATCAACAGAAAATACAGTATTTTTACAGGCTGTCACCAAACTCAATCAAAGCCTTCATCACATCAGAGCTAGATCACCAGCAAAAGAAAATTTAAAATTAACACTGACACTACTACTAAAAAAAAAAAATCAACCTGAAATTAAGTCCCAATATACCTGAATAGTATTAAAAGTGACTTATAGCACAAGCCATTTTATTGTGATGGTGAGGAACAAAGGAAAAAATGAAGAACTCATGTGGACACAATTCATGCTTTAACAGCTACATGAAAAGTTCTTCTTTGATCCTCTGAGAGCCATGAAAAGGCAATACCCAACTGCTGTGAAAACAAAAGCAAAAACCATATCCAATAAAACACTCAGTTAAATATAGTAGTGTTCATACTTCTGATAAACAATACTAACAGGAATGATCCACCACTCAATTTAGATTGGGTTGATCTTTCATCATTAATCATACCTGACTTTTTTGCTGATGGTGGTAGGTTGCTGCCAGCACCTCCAGTGCCACCACCTCCTGGACTGCCACCAACACCACCAGGGCCACCAGGGGAACCAGTTTTCTTGCTCAAGAGACTATTGAAGAAGTTAGCCAGGACTCCTTCACTGGTAGCTCCAGCTACAAGGGGGGGGGGGAGGAAAAACCACAACACCACAAAATCAAAACAAAACAGATTTTCTAAGTAAATACAGATTTAGTGTGTTAATCTAAATAAGCATATTAAAGAAAGCAGGCAAAGCAGCTATTTTACTTCTCCAGCTGCATTTGTGCCCTCATAAGAAAAGGTACCTTTCATATTGGGATCAATTTTTTTTGACCCAGTAGGGATAGGTGTAACACTGGCAACGTTTGATGTTACAGATCTATTTGGTGTCCTAGGAGATCCACCAGGAACTCTTGGAGAGGCATCCTATGCACAAAAAAAAAAAAGAAAAAAGCGCAAAGCTGAACTGGTCAGTCTTCTACAGAATTAAATCATGCAGTGTAAGAGTACATGAAATGAAGCATTTTGTTATTTCTCATAGCTCCTAATCTTTTTTTTTAATAGTGTAGTATCCTATGCAACTGAAATGACACAGGATTAGATTTTGCTGATTGTGTAGAATTTTTTTCAAACTTGTGTAACATTCTATAAAATACTAACTTTAATCCAACTAAAGCACCAGTGAAGCTTTTCATTTTATCCCAATGAGAAACTTGAAAATCCATCTGTTAATCAATAGTGCCTCTGACCATAATGAAAACTGCACTGATTAAATCATAGAGGAAGTACATCAAATTTCTTGGAAAGACAACGCATACCACCAATACTGTGGAAAGGACTAAACACAGCCCAGGAGTAAAAGCATTATTCATTACTTCAAGGATAACAAGTCATGTTTGCAGTTCATCTAAAGAGGTAAAGCTAACCTTTATAAGATCACATGTTCCTCATTAAACTGGTGTTACTTTTTAGTTACTTTATTCGTATTTTAAATGTAGATGTCATAGTTGTCATTTGACCTTAATTTTATGCTGGACTCTTAATATTCCTAGAGAGATAGTGCCAAATTTAGGATATAAAATTCACCAGGGCAATTCAGCCAACACAGTGTGCTCCCCTGGCACTCTTTTGGGACAGAAAGGAGAGTCAACTAACTGCTTAGATGCATTCTAACATATGAAAAGAAAAGCCATGACATTTAGCCCTTGCTGTCAATACAAGGTGTTGTGACTAGTTGTGAAGAAGTGTCATAATTTTAGAGCAGTATACGACACAGACTTTAAATACTATGTAGTTTAATAAAATTAGATCAAAGAATATTTGATAATGCAATTAAAACAAGGAATCCTCTAAATATATGGAAGTGAATAATTTTCATGTGGATATTTAAAATTTTTACTACTAACCACTGGCCTTCCTGCAGCAGTAGGTGGTTGTTTCGCCAACTGTGACTGCAAAAAACAAGCAAACCCATGTAGAGTTAGATATTACAGCAATTAAGAATACAATCCAAAATTTGTACGGAGAATGCTGTTAAATGAAACACTGGCTGCTTGTTTTATAGACAGAAAATTACCTGCTGCTTCATAAGAAATACTTGGTCATCTTCTGCTACAATTTCTTTTTCATGAACAAACTGCAAGACAAAAACATTAACATCATTTTGACTGAAAGAAAGAAATGTATTTCCTTTTATACCTCCTGGTGAATATGACCAAGGCATTCAATAATGAAGTAAGTGTGTAAAATGCTGTTGACTGCAGACCACATTTTCTATGTTTAGGACAGCTACCTCATGATTCCATTTAAGCTAAGTTAATTAGAAGTGAAATAGAAGCATCATTAAGTCCTTTGACCTGGCAGGCATAAGTCTCTAAATGTACTTGTAGAAAGACCCATCAGGAAGTTCATTAAAGTGTTCAATAAAAGAGGAATGAAGTAAATGGTTAGAAGGCACATTCTGGGGTCTCAGGATCAGTAAAAACATTCACAGATGCACACACTCTGCAGCATGCTCATGTCTCTGTTAACTGATCAAGGCCCCACCTTGGTATTATTTTATAGATAACTACGGCAAAATCGACCTTCACCTGCATTGCATCAGACTGGTATATGAACTGGACAAAAGACATCTAAAATCCCAGTTCTGTGCATCAAATTGCAAGCACTCTGCCTCCAAATAAGCTCACCACAAACACTTTGCCAAAACAAGCATGGCAAATACCACTATCAAAGTTTATAATCCAGGCCTGAAGTTTATAAGGATGCAAAAAAATCTGTCAGTTATATATTCCTTGGACACTCATTTAACACACTACTACATGTGTATTGATTTTTTCCCCTGAAGGTGGCAGAAAGGACATAGTATTAGTTTTCTCAGCTGAAATAATTCACACTTGGAAATTTGATGAATCCCAAATTCTTAGCTCTGGTAGAAAAAGCCATAGAAATATTTGCTTTCAATAACTTCTGTACACATGGGGTCCACTGCTGCTGGCATTTTGTTCAACAATCTCACATATGTTTTCAGGTAGTTCTGTCAAGGCCTTCTGTTAAATAGTATGAGAGAGGAAAATTTACTGAATATATGTAAAACCTGTTTTCATGTTTATTTTTGATTTTACACTATCTCAAGCTTTCTTATTTCAAATACTCCAGTAGCAACAGAAAGCATTATGAAGTTATGAGCCACCTGGAGCAAAATGGAGTGTTCTTAAAAAATACAGTGTAACAGTGGCAGAAAAAAAAACCAGTGTAAGCTGGAGAAGAGTTACACAGAACAGAAAAACATAATGATTTTTTTTTATAACTAAAGAAGAACTTTTTTTCTTTTTATTTTGTTCTTAAAAGAAAAAACTCCAGACAATTTATCACACTGTAATGATAAACTGGAAGCAAAGTCTCAAAGAAAAAGAAACAGTCAAAAAACTGACAGATAAATAAATAGGTAAGAAGTTGAATGCCAAGACATCTCCATTTACCTTTCTGACTGGTGGTTTTGTTATGATATCTTCAAAACTGTCTTCTGCTTTTAGTGTCTGAAAGTTCTCATGCAATATTCCTATCTTCTTATCATTATCCCAACCTGCAGGACTAGATAAAGGATTATTTGGCTTTAAATTCTATTGTTATTTCAGGTTATTTTTGTATGCAATCTTGAACTGCACAGAACTGAAAGCCAGGAAAGTTGTCACAGCTCCTGTTCTCCTGTGCAAGCTAGTTACTGATTAATACAACTAGTTAGAGATTGGTTCACCATAGCAGAGAAGAGCAAAATCTCTGGGTTTAACATTTCTCTTTGGAGCAACGAGTATTTGTAATCTCAATCCACTGGCACTCACCAAACTCCCAACTCATGAGAATGTAAAATGGAACTTCAAAAAGCATAAACCAAAAAGGCTCTAAATGCAGCTTAGGGTTTTGCACAAGTATGTTTTTTAGTCATACACACATCATAATGCAGATAACTTACATAAATACTGCATCTTTTTCCACAACAACAGCTGGTACATTGAAAGGAAATCCGTACAACTTCTGGACTATATATTTATACACTAAATCAATGTTTTTGTTCTCCTTTACTGAAGTGTAAATAAGTGCTGCCCCATCTGAATAGACTTGTTAAAGAAAACTCAGTTTAGTGGCAAGGAAGAGATACTAAAGCAAACCTTTAAACTAATAAAAAAGGGTATCTACTTTGTAGAATTTAGAGGGGCAATACAAAATCAAATACTTCAAACAACTTCCAACACTTAATTTTCAAAATAAGCTATTTAGTAATTCAAATCTTTCTTTTGGCATTTGTTTTAGGCCAACTCAGCTATTGCTTTTAGAGTAAAGTACAGGCTCTTCACACTTTCAAAGCCCACAATACCAACAGTTTCACTATGATGCCTTCAAAACTGTCTTTTGCTTTTGATGAACAAAAGCTTTCATGCCATATTCTTGTACCTTGTCATTATCCCATCCTGCAACACAGATACTACAGCATTAACACTAATAGCTTAAAAAAATGCCAAAGATCTTCCACTTCCCCACCTGGGTTTTTAAATCAGGGGACCAAACTCTTACATTATACAGTGACCTGCTTTTGAACAAAATTAAGGCAAATTAGTTGTGCTGTATCAGTTACTCAAAGACCAAAAGAGTGCTTAGTATTCCAGCATGGTTCAGTATCAAATTAAAACAGCTTATGCACAGGACTAATAAAAGCAGCCAGGGAAGTTTTAAGTAATTTTGGCATTTTTGTAATTCCAAAGTAACCCCCCCCTAATTTATTTCTATATGCATGCAATTCAAATTCTAGAAGAAACTTATATAATGGGATCTGATTCCCATTCAGCAAAGTTTAGAATATAATTCCAAGTTGTACATGGCATACACACAGAGACTAATTCCTACTAACATTTTGTATTCTTACTCTATCCACAAGACTTATTACAGTTACCCATAAGTCCATTTTGAAAAATTAGGTCTTGGAAGCCCGTTGAAGGGAGTACTGTCTTGGTACTCAACTAAGGTCTCAAGTTCTTGAACTAATTTTTCCATCTGTTAACTACTGTCTCTCCAACAGTATTTAAACTTCCCTTTACCACAGCACAAATGATGACAACACAATGTAGGCATATTACTGGCACCTAAAATCTGGATCTCAGTGTGTCTAGATGACTAAACACTAAACAGTATTTTATACACTTCTTTTAAAAAAATGAAGTTTAAAAATAATAATACTGCAGCAGCTTATGTGCATTGTCTCTACTAACACAAGAGATGGTAGTGGATCTTTCCTACAGCAATTCACACTTCTTTCTTTCCCTCATCATCTCATCCTGCAGAATTACTGAACACTAAAGAGACTGTATATTTGGGTCAAAAAGAATAACATGCCTTATGTGCATCTGAAGCAAGATCATACTTAAATGATTTATCTTATTATTTCAGGGAGCTTGTCAGCTAAGATGTGCTAATTTGCAAGCTGACTCCTAAATATGGAAATGAAGGCATGTAAACAAATTCATGGTAAGGGGACATGCTAGACTCCTGCAGCTCTAAAAAAATAAAATAAAAGTTTAATACAACAATGCCTGTAGGGGTAGCTGAAGCAGACTGCCAGCTGCAGTAAAGGAGTAGCATCCTACTTTGGCAGAGATGCAAATATTCTTTTAAGCTTGTCATAACTAATGCAAACATTTAATTCAGTCATCACCTTTATGACACTTTAAAGGATACATTGTAAGCAAAACCGTCTGATATGTGACTGAATGAAGTCAAAGTGTTCATCTCTGTAGTCATGCTCTTTTTCTAGAACGCTGATGGCATCACACTGTAAAATAAACATAAAATTAATATACCACTTTCAGTTTTTTGTTGAAATAGCAGTGCTGCTACACATCCAGTTCACAACTGGGCAAGGGGGATGGAGTGGGGTGGGTGGTGCAGAGAAAAACAAAAACCTGCTAAGATAATTCAGAAGCATAACTGAACCTTTTTTTTAATAATATATAACGATGTGCATGTACTGTGGTCAGGACTAACTTGGAGTGAGTGAGTGATTGCCATTTTTCATTCAATCCCCTTCCAATGCAATAACTCAAAGTCTCTGTTGAAGACTGACCCAGTGAATGACACCACCATTTTCTGCCCAATGTATTTTTACACACTGTGATATTATAAGACATTGTGGGTTTTATCCAGTTACTAACTAGCCCTTTGCAAAGGGAGGCAAAAGCAAGAAATGTGGAAGCAGAAAAAACAGGGGCGGGGGCTAGAAGAATAACAGAGAGCTAGCAGGTGAGGAAGAAAGGTGATTTTCAAATGAGAGGGTTAGCCTTCCAGTGAAGGAACAGCATATGCATCAAAAGTTTTATTCTATCACTGTGAGCCAGCAGAGGCTGCAGATGCAGTATGCTTAATGCTAATGAGAACTGAAGAGTCAGAGGGGCTGGGGGGGAACACCAAAACCAAAAAAACAGCCACAAGAGAACCACACCATGTTTTCTTTAGACTAAGAATATGATTACTTATCTAACAGAAACCAAAACAGATCACAGAAACACCCTAAGAACTGAGGAAAGTTAATAGAGCAGCACTTTACTAACTAGAACCCTCTATTCATCTTCAGAAAAAGATCAGAAATATTAAAAAAACCTACCAAATCACTATTTGCAGAATAAGGAGGACTGTGGAGATCAAGGGTAATTCTAGTTGCTTACTGACTAGCTCACTTCTGTGAGCAACACCAAGTCTGAGGTATTCCTCAATTCCTTGAAAACTGGTAGAACTAAAGGAAAAACTAATCCCAAAATAACATGCAATGAGGGCTTCCAGAAGATAATCAACCTTCAACATTAAACATTTTTAAAGAATTCTTATGCAAGGTATTCATAATGACTTAATAACCATGTGCTTCCCACCCCAAATCCATAATTGACAGAGTTGCTTAAATAAAATATGCAAAAAACCTAAAATGTAAAACAAACCTTTGTACAAACTACTACTACTGGAATGCCTAAGTTACATGTTAGTGTATCTGCACCCAGGGGTAAAATCACACTGTCATCTTTGTCTTCCTGTAATGAAGTATTTCTTCTCTGTGGAGAAGCTGGAAAATCCTCGCCTGGTTCTATATATTCCTGGAAGTCTCTTACCACTGAAAGTAAAAAAAGTTATATTAAAAGATCAGCTACTTTATTATTTCAACAATGATTTCCACTGCCATTGATCTCTAGCACTGTTGATTGTATAGTATTTCTGCTTCCTCATGTTGAAAAAAGTGAGCATGCACCGAGCGCCAGCTATTTGCTTGCTCTATGCAGCACAAGAGAGAACTAGTAAGTCTGAGATCTGCTTGATCAGCAGCCAGAAGAGCATGACTAGATAAAACTGTCCATAAGGACAACATTAAACCATTTTTTATTTTATCATTGTGGAACCACTAAGCAGTTGCTATTAACTATTATTGCTTGATATGTTTCCTAAAGGACTTAAGTTTCCTTGCATTCTTGGCAAAATTAATGGAGTGGTTTGTTAGAATAAAGAGAGCTAAGCCTTACACATATTGATTAGCTGCTACCATATACCAGGTTTTACCCAAAACCTCTGTGTCCACACTTGTCTCTCTTTGTACAGTGAATCTACAGTAGTAATAAACAAAAAATAACAGAATACACAAACATTAGTTATTAACTAGCTTTATAATTAGTTAATAGCATATTAAATATTTGGTATGCTTTTACAATATATCAGATACTATAAAATCTAGCAAGGAGTATAAGTCAGTATATAACAAGAATTAGAAATAAAAGATAAAGTTTCAAGTGTAACTCTCGTGTCAGGTTCCAATGCATATACCCCAGCCTCTAATTACACAGTTACTTACTATTCCTACTGTCAGGGATGCAATATTAGGCATAAAATGTCTGTACCCTTCACATCACATGCCCTGTTTCACAGAGCAGAAACAGGATTCTACCAAACCCCACCACTGATTACTTTTCCATGAGTAAGCACATCCTGATTAGGCCAAAAAACATCAGACAGCAAGACAATTCAGCTGCATGATGCACACAGGCAGCTAACTACTCCAGAACATGCTCACTGCTTTGCCCCGATTTACATTAAAGCCCTCTGAGTTCATACCTAGAAAATCATTAGTTGAAATAACAGAGCAAGACTTATTTCAACACCCTAGAGAAAGAGATGTATTAGGCCAAGATTATTCAACTTTTCTACAGATCCTGGAGTTCACAGTAACAAAAAGCACATGCACAGATTATCATCTTTACTTGAACAGTCAACTCAGGCTCTTACTCATGGAATGCTACTACTTCAGTCTGGTCTGAGAGCTTCTGAGAGCCTCCCAAACTGACTGTGTTTTAAACCCAGAGTTCTCACCAAGATATGCCTGTCACTCAAGGGAGTCTTTCCTACATAGTATCCTGTCTGTTGTGTAATAATTGCACTGCTCCAGTGCTAGAAGTCCTCCAGTGGATTCCTAAAACTCCCATTGTGTGATCGTAACACACTAGTCTTTATACAAGTATAGGAAACAGTAAAAAGGAGGACTGATGTAGTATATCACAGCTCAAAGACTGTGAAATACAGTCTTGGGTCTCCCTTAGAGACACAATTAAAATGACCAGGCCACAAGGCTTCATTATTCAGAGTAATTCAGTAACAGGAAGAGCTATTCCAAACCTTCACACACAGCCGCTATGTATCTTGTAGTGCCTTCCCATACCAGTTTTAGTCCTCACAGGGTCTGTCTTTGAGTGGAGTTAAGTTGCTAGAACTGAAAGACAAACACAGCAGCACACCTCCAGAAAACGACACACACAAACCCTCAGTAGATTTCAGTCCTGTTATCAAGTTAAATTGGCTCACAGGAGCCTCTTGGAAGCACGGAGCCTGACACGAGAATGAAGTAGGACCATGTAGCCAAAAGCCAGGCAAGGAAGATTCATCCCTCCTTCTTTTGGCAGGGTCAAGCTGCTGCCTGCCTAGCAATGCATGTAAGCCACATCACAGGAGATTCAAAACAAAACCAGCTTCCAGTCATATCTGGATTGTGTCTAGGGCTTCTATTATACCCAACACACAGACCATCAGTACCTATAAGAATTACACTAGATGATAAAAGAACAAGAGAGCAGATAAAACTTCTAATCATTAGCTGTATTTCTTGACTCAATCACTTAAAAAGAGTTTTACTGTTCTGTTCACTCAATAAGTAAAGACGCAATACTATCAGCCTACACATTTTTGGTAACAGAGATACTGTGTCCTTACTACTTTCATCCAGTAAAATCCCATCCTGAAAGTGTCTGGGGGTGTTTAATACAGACACACACAGTCACACACACACAGACACACTAACACCACCTGCCAAAACCAAACCAAGCTAAAAAACCACACCCAAGACAGCTCAGCTCCTCCCACCTAAATACATTCTTGTTGTGGAAGGTAAGTTTCTCAAGGATTACACTTCCCTTAAAAGAATAACAAAACAACCACTTCCCCCCCCCCAATCCAGAGTACCTACAACTGTCACCTTTTGGGCTACTACTTTATCACAGCATGGCTACAACCTACATTTCTGAAAAAGCTATTCAGCAATATGGCAGTCTCTTGCGTAAGAATGTACCAGTTCCAGAGAGCAACATCAGACTTAAAAACAAAGTGTAATCATGTTCTTTGATCTTAACACACAGCTTTCTCAAATGCTATCCTTTTAGTAATTCACCGAGAGATGAATGGGAGAGACTCATGTTTTAGTACTCTAAGGGAAATACAATTATTGCCCAAAAGCAGTACAGAGTTATGATGTTAGTGAGTTCAGTCAGATAGTTTAAGGAATCCTGCAAAATCTTTGTGTTCTGCATGTTCAAAACTAAAGACAAGACTGACAGTACTATATCATATCTATGCCAAAGCAAACATTTAGCTGCATTAGTATCAAAAATAATTATGATAAAACCCTTCAAGTAGAAAGGGTCCAGATATTACCATGCTGTCATGAATCCTTTCAACATTTACACTTTTGGAAGGCAGAGAACAGGTCCCAGATTCTCTAGACTGACTAATTACAGGAACAGTTAAGAAGCTGATGCAGCGTTTTGCCTTTAAAATAAATAAATAAAACAAAAAATTGGAAGCTAAGAAATTTTTTCACTTGGGAGAATCTTATCTAGAAAAATCTGTAAGAAGCCAGATTGTAAATTCAACCCAGCTGTGCTAATTCTGAACGTACTTCCCCCCCAATTAAGGTACTTCTGTTAGAAAGAAATACTAGTATTTTTCATATAGCTACTTGAGACTTATCTGAAGCTTGACTCACTTGATAACTCCTAAATTTAAGTAACATTTCCAAAGAATGAAAACGACTGCAATGGAGAGATTAAATGATGCAGAAAGCATTAAGCATATTTGATTTAAATGGATTCCTACATATTTGCAGAATACTCACACTTCTGTTCCATTTCTTTCATTTCTTCAGGAGGAATTTTTAACTTATCAATATGTTCTCTTACAACACTTGCCCATTTTTGTAAAGAATCCAGTGCAGTCCAAGGTCTAGACATGTCTACTGCCAACATAATTAGAGTGTCCTTTAGAGAGCTTGCCTCCATTGCAAATTTAAGAAGACCTTTATGATACAGGTCACCATCCAAAATCCATACATTACATCTTGTTTGATCTACAAAAAAAGGGAAAAATATTTTACAAGACTTACTTGAAACAGTTATTAAATGTCTTCTTTAGATATATAAAATACAAGGAAGAAAGCAGATGACATGTTTGATCAGTCAACTGAACATACATAACACAGCAAACTGCAGCTTGTGGACACAAGCTCCTCCTCTTCCAACCCTGATGTTTAATGGCTGATAACTGAAGATCTTAAACATATTATCTGAAAGTGAGAATCGAGATGTAGCATTCAACATTTCCAATTAATGTTGACCATTTTAGAGAGGGAAAATGTTTTCTTCAACATGCAACTTAAAAGGAAGGAATTGCGTGGATTCAGCCATCCTTTCTCAGCCCTTGGTCTCCTCAGCTCTCAAGGACCACCACCTCTCCTTCAAAACTCCAATGTGATGTGCCTATATAACTCTAAAATGTACAGAATGTGCCTTGACCCTTCAGAAAACTGGAACAGAACTGCAATTTTTTAATGACTTAGATGGACTTAACACACAAGAAAGCTAGTCTTCAGATTTGCAAAGGGACAATCACCATACAAATAGACCATTCCACTGCTTTATTCCCCCCAAAACACCATACCCCAATATTCACAGACACTTCTGCAGTAAATGAAGAGCTGTTGATTCAAAATTGGATAGCTTAACATTTTGCTTTCAGGTAAGTTTTTATTACTTTTTACAGAAGTTCTGAGGAAGACATTTAGATCAATCTCCTAATCCTCTTAACCATGGTCAAATAATCTTTGAGACCAATAGCCAAACATGGAAGTCAGGAAAGCAGGTGATTTCAGAAAAAAAAAAAAAAAAAAAAAAAAGGGGTGGGGGGCAACTTCTGATTCTCCTTCTATCTCTATTTGTTCTTATAAGACAAGAGTACTCATTTTTCCCCACAGCTCCCAGTATGTCCTTATTCACACCCCACTGTCTCCAAGTATTGCCTCTAGATAATTCATCACACCTCTATAGTTCCTGGTCATACTGCTTCCCTTGTTTCCCCATACATAAGCATCAATTATCGATTCCATAACTGCAGGTATTTGGGGTCAGGATCTTAAACATCTTTTTTACCTTCTAGCCATAAGCCAACTCAAGCCACTTGGACACAGCTTCTACTTATTTCTTCCTCCAAATTTTTCAGTTGGTGGTTTAGGGTGGGGGTATTTTTGTTGTTTGTTTTTAAAAACCTCCTTTAGCATTGGGCAGATTTGCCTACCCATCAGTACACGGTATGTAGTCTTGTAGATTCTGATACCACCAAGACAAAGTTTTCTCTGTATGTTCAAAAAGATTAGTACTTGCTACAATAATGGAGATGCAAGGTAAGAGCCTAGGCACCTTTTTTTTTTTTCCTCTAGGCCTGAGGAATGAACATCCGTTCAGAATGTTGCAGCTAAGACTGCTTCCCTGGTCTTTTCAGCCTTTTCTTTTGACTGCTTCCTCTCCTCCTCTACCACTTAAGTGGTCACTCATGGTACCTGCTAAAGGAATTACACTGACAAACTTCCTCATTATACAAATCACTCATGGCCTAACCTGGAGTCCTGCAAATTATCAAGAAAGAAAAACAAAGCACAATCATTCAAAATATCATACTACTGAATCACTGCTTTCAAATTGACTTAAGATATTATTAGAAATACAAACTTACCATCTCGATCTTCATCATGCACATTTAAATACAAATACTCCATTCCTCTTCCTTTTTTGTATTCCTCTATTCCTTGAATTTTTCCTATTAAGCTAGTTTTACCTGCTCCATCTTCACCTGGAGAGACAGAAATTAGATACTGCTCAATCTTTAATCACAGTTACATATTAAAAATCACCTGGGGCAAGAAGGAAACCATATACTAACAGGGTGACTGAGCTTATTAAAGTATTGAAATACAGCGGGCGTTGCCCAACTCATCCATCTGTTCAAAGTACATGCCTCAGATTCAAAACTTATTTCTAATTATTGATAAATGCAATTCTGCCACTAACTATCCTATCTGAAATAGGCTCTTATACGTATCTTTAAAAAGATATCTTAAGGACTAGTTAACAATTTCAGTCTTTCAGCTGCAACCAAAATGTTAACAAAGACTTTCTAGAGTAGAGTTCAAGTCACAGTAAGCTCATCTTACAATCAGAAGAATACAATTTAGAACTCTCTCATATCAAACAGCACATACCACCAGGCTGAGTAAGGCAAATCTATTTCCTTAGCTTTTATGGGTTGGTTTCTATGAATCTTTTCTCTGTTACAGGTCTGAAGAAACCTTAAAAACATGACAAACAGTAAGCCCATTACAACAAATGTGTATTTGGGTACACACACAGTGAAAAGCCTGCAGTCCAGGTCCATTCATTCATTCCTATTCTCTCCCCTCCAAAGGTAGCTCTGACAACCAGGGAACCTTACAGCATAAGCACAGTGTAAACACCTCAACTACTGCCAGGGACTCTTCTTCAAAAACTTTGTTTCTAACCATATGTCCCAGAGCTGGATAACTTCACCTGCAGTTTTTCCAGTTTGAAAGAGTAACCAAGCTGAATCTGGACATGAAGCGGGGTTTTGCCACTCTAATGGGGCAATATGATGGGTACATAACAGTTAGATATTAGAAAATTCTTGAAACTCAACTCACAGGTTATAAAATTAAGATTAAAACCAGGTTCCTAACTAGTACCTTATCAGTTTTATGCCAAACAGAACATATTTTTCCAAGTCTCTCCTATACAGGGAGAGAGATGCATACACATTCAATGACATAACAAACAAGAAGAGTTCAAGGACAGTAATTTTCATTGCTAAACCTGATGAAGTTTTCCTTTTAAAGGGAACTGACCATGATCTTATACACAATATTATGGCTACATTAAAAAGACTACAGATATAACCACGGAACAGAGGAGAAAAATCATACTTTGATAGACTGATTTTCAATTTACTTAACGTATCATTCCCAAGATTACTGCAGAAAGTCTTTAGAGTTCAGCTTTACATTCAGATTTCACTAACAGTCTAGAAGCTATCAGAAAGCACAACACTGTTTCAACTATTTAAATAGCCCAGGGGACTATATTCAATGAAATGAAAAGGCACAGTTCTGGTCTTAAGTATAGAGAAGTTAAATGAAAAATGAACTTGTATCAGTTTAACTTTTTCAACATTTAGGAGTTTGTTTACTAGTTCCTTAACTATATTTAATAAGATGCACCTAAGAAAACAATTACAGCTAGTTTTAAATGAACATTGGAAAGTACAGCTATTTCCTATTCATACATCAAGCTTTTTCTCCTCTTACGACAATATTCTTTTAAATAAAAATTCTGCCCAAGAAGTGAAGAGTTCAAACTTCATCACCAGAGATGAATTACAATTCCTCCTCCTCTGCCCTCACCCAAGTACTTATTCAAGCTTCTTAAATTTGTCATCTACAAATAACCAGAGAGACTTTACTAAGAGCTGCTGCACTGACATATTATGCTGCTGAAGTCGCTTTTGCCAAAAATTTCTGCATGATTCATTCTGTTATTCTACCTTTTTGAACAGGCAGCTTCAATTAATTTGTGCCAGCAGAAGGCTCAAAAGGTAAGACAAAACAAAATTTATTATTCCTTTTAAAGAGGGGTTGCACTTAACAGCTTTCACAGTTTCTCAGAACAGCTGACCTCTAGCTAAGCTCTCTTGCATACTACTTTGTTTCGCATAGGTGGCAATAAAGATTACAACTTGTTTGCACTGGTAAAGTTTAGCATCTTCCGCAAAGTACATCTGCCAGTTCTTAAAAAAAGTGGCTGCAACTTAAGTCTAAGAAACATCTGTGGTTATGAAAAGTTCTAAACATGATGAAAGATACACTTAAGCAGTCTAAACTAAAACATACTTATGCAAATACTAATATCTATGCAACTTTATTGTTTGAAAGTGCTCATACTAAACAATACAGGCAAACTTGAAATACACATCCCACAAACCCCTTACTTATGACAGCTGTGTGTTGTGTGATTTCCTCTCCACCTCTGTATTTCCAAATGCCTGAAGTAAACTGAAGTTTGATACAGTTAATATCTTACAGCAAAATAAGAGCTGGAATTTTATTTTCCTTCCTTGAGTTTTTGCAGTAATTATATTCAGATCCTACACAGAAAATTTAACAAGTACAGCATAAGACAAGTTGATTTGATGTAAAATTAGCACCTTTGGACACACAGGCGCACACAGTAGTCATTTCAGCCTTCTATCACAGAATTAGTTAATACGTTCTGCGAAGAAAATTCTCTACTCCCTCCTCCTTCGCAAATACCCACCCATTTCAAAACAGCATGATCAGGTAGGTGGATCACTGACATACATAACTGCATCATACAAGTTCCTGCATGCAGAGAGAGCAGCACTCATCGTTCACTAGAAAGCCAGAATGATGCATCAGTGAAGTGTGAAGGGATTGGTACTACTTTCATTAATTACTCACGTAAATTAAGAAAGTAGTACAGTTTGCAAATGATGCAAGAGAAACTAAAGGATCTGTAGAGAAAAGGGTTAAAAGCAATACTGACAAGTGGTCCAAAACAAGTTAGCAATGCATAAACCAACTAGTCTACAAATAGGACGACTCACTTGCAAGGGTGCAAGATAGCTGCCTAGATGAATGTGCCCTATTCCACAGGAGATCCAAAGTTCTCAGCAGGTTTAAGCCAAATTAGAGTCAGTATTATGGAAAAAGCTGTCAGAAAGTAAAACCAGGACTACTGCATATGATGTAAGGACTTCCTCCTTTTTGCCCACATAATTCATCATAAAAAGTTAGGTAAAGATGACTGCCTTGGCCAAGAGAACATGCTAAGACTTGAGGTTCCATCTACCTCTACTTTCTATTTTTAGTATGTTGCATATACCTTTTAAAACTGTGACAACTGCAAATGTATTTGTATTCTTGTTATTAATTTATTTTTTCCAACCTAAAGTCTTCAATATAAAACACCTGAAAAGTCAACACACTTTTAATATATTGAGTTATGCTGGGAGACAGCAGCAGTATAATTTTACTATGTGGTTACTCTTCAGCAAGAATATCAAAATACAAATCAATCTTAAACCAGTGTTTATCTAAAACTCCTGAATAGTTATTACAAATCTAATTAGCAAATTAATTCTAAGTGCATACAATGCTAGCTTTTAAGACTTCTCAAAACTCAAACATTTTATTGTAATACCTTTAGTACGTAAAGAAGCTTCTCTCCATGACAGGAGAGGGTAAATATTTGTAAGGAAATTAAAGTGTATTAGCTATTTCAGATTTGATGGATAACGTACAGCATAGTAATGCTATTAGTGTTAAGTACTATTAGGGACATACATAAAAGTACATATGCTTTTAAAAAAATAATTTCTTCAACAATACATATACACACACACACACTATATGGCATTTGAAATTACAAACCTGAAGACATTTAAGCATATTTATTTCTTTGTTGTCTCTGGATATGTCTAAAGTGTATGAAAAAGTAATACTGCTTAATTCCAGATGAAAGGGAAGTTTCATATTCCTCAGACTGAAACATCTTTGTACATTAATATTATGAACCAGACTTTTTTTTAAAGCGCTATTGAAGCAATATATAAAACATGGACCTTCAAAAAGAATCATCATCATCCTCTTTTTCCCTCCAAAATTTTGAGATGGAAAATCCTTTAGCTTCTTCTTTATTACTAACTGTGTGATAATCAAATTAACAATTAACTTCCGTACATAAACTCAGAGCAAAGCATTTCTGACACACAATTCTTGATATACAATTGCAAGGTAGAAAAAAACCCCAAGTATATTGTTGCAAATTTAAGATTTTGCATCCTTCTTTTGCAAGTAACATAGAGTAAATCCTAAAGAACTAAAATTCTCCATTACATCAAACTGCACTTATACATTAATACTACAACGAGGAAACAGAAGTGATGCTTCTACCAAGCAGTGCTATATACCACAGCTGAACCCAAATTAAAGACAGACAACAGATTTAATTTTGCAGAAGAGTCAGGCTAGGAAGCAGTTGAACAAAGCCAAACCAATCTGCTTACGCACAGCATTTCACCATCTTGGTAACAAAATGGGATATCTTATACCCAGGTAACCAAAAACCATTTCATTTTTCTCCCCACACAAGCTCAAGTTTGGGGTTGTGCCTGTCAAAGCTTCTCTGTCCAAGGTGCTACTCTGTCTACAAAACAGTTTGACAACATCCTTCTTGTCTCTGCCCTCAAAGGTACAGGGAGCCATAATACAAAACCCTGCCCAGTCTCCTCCCTTCTTACTACTCCAGGCAAAAAGTATGTTTACTGAGCAGAAAATGGAGTATCACTAAATGTTCTGCTACAATACAGAACTCAGCAGAACGGTCACCCATAAATGGGAAGGATGGGCAATGAGGTGAATGAATCACCTGTGAATGCAGGCAAACAGGCACTTATCTATGAACTGCTACTTAAACCCTTCAACCATAAACTATCACATTAGAGATAATTTAGGCTCTATTACAGAACTTCTCTAAACTTTCAATTAAACATTTTAAAATGGACAATATTTACTACTCATGCTATTTCCACATTTATTTCCCTTTAGAAAATGAAAACAGGAGTAGATTTTCACTTGTCTTAAAACAAGACATTTCTTACTTCTCACAGAAGTCTGTACATGGAAGAGCAATCAATGTATTGTCTCCAGGACAGACATGAGTTCTGACTTTAAATTGTTTCTCCACTGTAAAGTGTTAAGTGTGCGTAAAACATGGCAAGGCAAAGAAGCAAGAAGTTAATGTTTCTTTTGTGTCATCAATATTGTTGGTCTGCCCTGCTTCCATCCAGGGCTCCGATTTCTTTTTTTTCCCAACAGCTCTTTTAAAAGCCTTGCAAAAGCACTTAATTATGTGTAATCTATAATCCTACTGGCTCCTTGATGGAGTTTTTTTTTGTTTGCTTTTTAAAACCATCAATTAAAATTCAGCTTAATATGGGGATCATACAACTCATCTCTAAAAAATATGTTCGAGCAAGGCCAAGCAAAACTAGAAATAATGGTCCTAATTAAGCCCTTCCACCTCCCAAAAGGCATTACTTTTGTGAACTAGCTTTATACTTTTTACAAAAGACAGCTTCTGGGTAGAACAACTCACAACATCTAATATTTCTAACACAAAATATTGAATATTTTTATTAATAGGAGAAACCTACCTTACTTAAATATGATAGAACAAAGTCATCAAACCCAAACCTTAGTTAACAAACAGGGCAAGGATGCCTTCCCAGAACCACAGAGCAATCTCTATTCTACACTATGTGGAATGTCTGAATCCTAACACAGTGAAGGCATAATAGTCGTCTTCCTGCTAGGACCAAGCACACGCGTACTATAGCTATTTTCAAGATAAAATACTTCTCACAAGCTAATAACTGCCTTTTCCACAGCCACATATTAGTGAAAGAGACTTGTTTACACTAATTGAAGAATGCCTTTCGCAGAACAAGACCAAAATAATCAGAGTAAGCCAAATTTAGTTTGCTTTCAGGGAAATGAAGAACAAAATTAATTATGCTGATGAGATCCTTCTCTAGAATCCTTCAAAACAACATGGAAGTTCACAGTAAATAGGTCATATCAAGTCTTCAAATAACTTGGCATTAAATTATGATTTACTCATTGGCCAAAAATCTTTAAGTTTGTTTTACTCCACCAGCTAAGTTTCCCCCCTCACATATGATTCATTTGGTTTCTTTGTGGCACTGAAAAATAACTTTTCTGAGGAGCCCCTTAACTGCACTTCTGCATTACAACACAATAGAAAGCATACCATAGACAACTGTTCCAGCATGCTTTTTGTCAAAATACTGCACAAGAATACACGGCCTGACTATGGAAACAGGTACAGCAGTAACAGTGTTACTTATGCTTGGAGAAAGCCAAATATTGCAGACAATTCTATAGTGCGTAAGAAGTGTACATCTCTAATGCAAGCCTTCTCCTTTAACACAGCAGTAAGTCATCTAGTGTACATAGAATAATCCCGTGTACTACCAAAAGGACACCTTTATTGGTACTCCTGCCACTAACCTGCCTGCAGAACACAGAAGCACAATTCCTTTCACTGTTCCTCACCTTCAGAGCTATTTCAGAGATAGATCCCATAATCAGCAGCACCTCTGGCAAAGCAGAGGCAAATTAAAATAAATGCAATTCAATAATTTCAGAACTTTCTGTGCTGTTTTACTACACAACATCCACATAATTCTAGCTTCTTGGAAAGGGATTATAGCAGGAAGGACACTATGAAGAAGTACTACTTAGTTCTAAAAAAATGTAGCTGCAAAACAAGCAATTAGAATTTTATCTAGGTCAGTGCCCCATCAAAACAATTGACATTTTAGAAGTATAACACTGCTGATTGAAACAAAACTTGGCTACATTTGGAAGGCTTTAATCGCCTGCAGAAGGCAAAGAAGTTGCAAAAAAGAGGAGGAAAAGCAGCTGACAACTTCTGCAGCACTAGAGAATTAAGAAACTTTTGAGATGAACAATATTAACAGTATCAACAAGCAGTATTTCATCAGCTGTAATGACGAAATGATCACTGAAACTTTGAGCTTTTTGAATAAGAAAAAAAAAACCCGGAAAAGTAATTTTTATAGTGTTGAGTACAAATTCAAGTAAGCAGATTTTATACTGATTTTATATACTCTCATGACAATTCGCTGCATCAGAACTTAATTTTGAAGTTCGCTACATCCCACGGGTCCATTAGAAGAAAGTAGCAAGCTAAAACTGCTCTTCAAGATGTACCATTTTCTACAATAACAGCCATTCCCAATACATGTACACACAGAAAAGTGTACCTGTAAATTAGCTGTAGACTGTGGGAGCTTCTTCTCAAGCATCCTGACAGCCACTGGACAGGAGCAGAGCTCAAAGATTCAAACAAACAGGCCTGGCCCTGAAAAGTGAGATGTCCAGGATAAAGAGAAAATGTGGACACAAAGCAGTTGAACACTCACTGCCCACTAAACTCAAAGCCTTTATCATCAAGTGGGGTAAAATGCATAAAGACAATCAAAATGCTAGTGATTCAGTGAAAAGCATAAGTGTGCAACAGACACTTAAGAGTCAGGTGTTAATGTCACTGAATGGTTTGACATCATGAGAATTGCAGGCAGAGAATCTACTATGCTTCAGAGACAGAGGAATGTATGAAATACAAAGCCAGACAGAAAGCAAATATTCAGTTCACTTGCAAGCTGGGAGCCTGTTTTCTTGTGCATCCTGGAATGACTTAGAACATTGCTGCTTGTATGCATGCTGCAGTTTATCAGATAAATGGTTAGTTCGGGACTCTGAATCCAAGCTGTCACACATCCTATAGCACTACGGATTCTATCCATAACGTGCAATGGCGACTTCTTAGCTGCTCCCTCTATTCCACTTGCTGGTTCAGATATATCAGGAAGAGAATGAACAAGTGAGCTCCCAGTTATAAGCATCAGGTTTCTCATCACACCCAACAAAATGTATCTCCTCTGATCAGCTACCTTTATTATCCAAGTAAGCAGAAGAGACAATCCAGGAGAAAAAAAAAGAAAAGAAAAAAGACAACCAGCAACAACAACAAAAACACACTCCTTCGGCTATCTGCAAAAAGTAGCCAGAAATGCCACTGAGAGCACCCAATTTCCTTAAGAAAGCAGGGACATCTTACATTTTCTACTGGTATAGTTTGCTAAATGAGGTAGCTATGGTCACTGTGACAGAACTGCCTAGGAATGAATGAAAGCATACTTGCCTTACAGAAAAGTTTAGAAAAGCTTGCATTTTCATTATCTGTTCATACAGGAACACAAAAATGCTTTTACGCTACATGCAGTGCCAATCAAAGTTTAAAGTCTTCACAGAAAAATAGTTATTGAAAAAAAATGTCTGTAAGTGAAATTATTTTTGAGAAGTAAAACAATAAGTTAATTTTTTTGGGCTGATTTTGAGCAGAGAATTACCAGTATTATATGTTAACCTTCACTTTACAAAACTATGTGCCATATCTAAAGATTAACATTTGGCATTCTAGTTTCCTTTAGTTATTTCTGTGATGTCTTGAACTGCTTTCCAGGTTCTTGAAAGAGGTGTTAACATAGCTAAAAATAAATACTGAAATAGCAGAATTAGCATGCTAGACATAGCCAGGTTCCCAGAACAACTAGGCATACAAGTATATGCAGGGTTTGAAAAATATAAATGCTGTAGGCAAATTAGAAAACTCATCCTAGCAAACAAAAGAACATTAAGTGGTGGGTTTTTCTGGTTGGTTTTTCCTGGGTGGGGTGTGGTGGTGGTGTGGTAGGGGGCAGGGGGTAGGTTGGAGGCTTGGGGGGTGGGGGGTGTTTGGTTTTTTTTTTTAATGCAGTTTGTATTGAAAATAAGCATTGTCACTATATATCATGTTTCAGCTGGGAAGGTTTTACCAATGTAACTGTTTATACTGCAAATATTTGCCTGCCACAAAATGAGTGAACACCATCAAGACCCTGGTCAGCTTTACAATTCCCGCTTAAAAGTATTCAAAGAATGATGAAACTGAAAATAGCCAGGGCAAGAAGCAATCTGTATTAACAACAAAAGCTAGTACAAAACTATTTAAATGAAAAAATCTTAAAAATAGAGGAAATGCAAAGTAACGGAGAAATTGCAAACACACAGCTCAAAACCCTGAAGAGACAGAACTTCACATACTGAATCTGTCCAATAGAGAATACATAAGGCCTCTTCTCTTCCTATGCCAGTGTGCTTCAGAAGCACTATCGTGACTTGCAAGTGAATAGCAAAGTGCAATACATATATTAGATATTCTCACGAAGAACATGGCCATGGTCCTCATGGGCCAGTCCTCAGATCTGATGCTCTTTTTCCTAAACACATGCCAAACTACTTCTTCCCTTAGACCACAGCCTTCTAGAAAACACAATTCCTAAGAAAGAGATAGAATTTCTTCTACAAATCCGCAGATATTTAAAAAATGCCTCAGTCAAAAAAGAAAGAAGAAAAAGGTATTACATTAAGTCATTCTTTAAGCTCTACCTAAACGGATTAAAAAAAAAAAGTTTCTATACAACAGATTAAACACCACAAACTAAAGGGGTATTTGGAAATGTTCTGTGGTGCCCCCTCTAGTTCTGAAGGAAGCAGTCTTCAGGTATTGAGTGCTAAGGATTGCCTGACTATGAAGAGACAGGAAAAACAAGAGTGTAATCTTCTTGACAAGGATCATAGCTTGAAGATTCTTCCAACTTCAGCAAGGATAATCATCCAATTTAGTTTCAAAATATCACATAAAAAGCTGTCAATCATTACAAAATCTTTCCTTTCTTTAACATCAATAGAACTTCCAATCTCAATATCCTACTTCATTACATAACATAAACAGCAACAAATTAAAGGGTGGTAGTCTTGTAACAGGTTCGCTAGACCGTCCCATCATCCTTGCACAGTTTTCTCCTTCATAGTCAGTTGTAAGTCACCACTCAGTTTATGAAAACAGGAAGAAAAGGGTCACAGTGATTAATTTTGGAGTATGGAGGAAAAAAAACTAACTTCAAAAACCTCAAGAGAATACAAACCACAAGACTACATAGAATCACAGTGTGCACAGAGTCCACATGAGTATCTTTACTGGGTTTTAACCATGTTTCCAAATACAGTTCTTTCTGGAGACAGGGAGGTTGTCAAAGGAGAGAAGCAGCAGCTAGTTAACAGATCTATCCTCTGGGATTCATTAAATTGTCTACTGGTAATAGTATTTACTGGTCTTCCAGCCAACCCCCCCCCCAATATTAAC